>JAZDUA010000134.1:1710000-2000000 GCA_038098605.1 Gryllus longicercus
CGGGAAGGAGGCATCGCGCGCAGCCCGCATTTCATGGTTTCAGGCGCTCTTTCGGCATCCTCCTGCAATTTATTGTAGGAAAACAAGATAACGACCAAACAGAGCCTCCAGAATCCAAGGACATGCCCTTAATGGTTAAAATAAGGTAGTAATAAACATTTATCTTCTTGGAATTTCCAGCATTGCCGCTACAAGTATCGCCAAGTAGATTTCTGGCATTACAGAAGTTAAGTCGCTTTTAGTTGGATTGAAGATAATGAAGGCAATAAAATTGTCTCGCAATGTGTACAATTTCATCATTTTATTAATCTTTACTTCAAATAATATTACACAGTGGAACCCCGGTATTCCGAAATAATTGGAGATGTGGTATGTTCGGATTCGGAAGTGTTCAGTTTATCCGAAAAAATGTACCGTACATATACAAATACGTCTATAGGATTAAAAGACACAATGCAACACAGTGTGCGACGTGAGAAAATTGCAACGTAGCTTAGCGACATATGGAAGTGGCAATGTTGCGAACGACGGAGCACAGTACGAACATAACCGATCGCTTGCGGTAGTAGTTGCTATATTGTTTAGAAGAGTGGAAGCACAGTTCGTGTCGCGTCTGTTAACGGGTATCCTACGTACAGTATTCATAAATGATTGATGAGCATTGTGTTTACGCTTTTGCGTTTACGAATTTAATTCGTTGAAGTTTTTTTAATATCATTTTTTTCTAGGATAGAACAGAGAGCACAAAGAATATTTTTTGCGATCTGTACCTGAAGTGCTCCTCCAGAAACACTTTGTGGATCAGCTACTGTATTTTTATTTGTATTTAACTATACGTCCGGTATCAGAGTGTTAGCTATATGTGATATGGATATTGATGGGTAAGGGACTGGCGCTGGGAAGTTAGTCCGCTGGTCACTAAGATTCATCTCTCTCAAACATCTACGTGCGTCTTTGAATTGAATTGAATTTGCCTTATTTTACGTGGCGAGACTCGGGCCATCAGGCCCGCTCTTCCGTCTGACCACGCTAATTTCGGTACGCTCCTTTCACCAACTAGAGAAAGGAGGTATTTCTTGGGCGAGAAACAGGCGATTTGAATTTAGCTCAGAGGCGTCATTTAGGCTTGAGGATCTTTTACATGCAAGTAAATCTACGAACATGGGACAGCCGGCTTTACTTCCCCTCCGAAGGAAGGCGTACGAAGGATTTTGTCGCCCCTAAAAATCCACGGCTTCGACCGGGTTTGAACCCGCGAGCTTGGGTATAACAGTCCGGTACGCTAACCGTCTCACCATCGCCGCCGCTATCGCCGCATCGCCGTCTTTATATTCTTAATTATGATCCTCAATTACTATGATGATTTATGAATTGCATGGTGATGTTAGAATGAGTAGCAGGAAAACGGGAGAACCCAGAGACAAAACCTTCCGCCAACTCACTTTCTCCATACAAATTTCATACGGATGAACCGTGATTTGCGCCCAGATCTCGGTGCTGGAAGGTGAACGGTCCGACCGTTACACCACAGACAAGCCACCCCATCTGCTTGCATCCTATTGCAGTTCCTATGATGATTTATGAACTGAATGGTGATATTGGAATAAGAGGCAGGAAAAACGGGAGAACCCCGAGACAAAGCGCTTCCGAGAACCCACTTTCTCCATACAAATTTCATACGGATGAACCGTGATTCGCGCCCAGATCGCGGAGCCGGAAGGCGACCGTTACACCACAGACAAGCCACTCCATCTGCTTGTAGCATGGGCTCCTCGCTGTGCCGCATCGAGGCACCTCCGTCGCATTGAAATTCCTTGAGCGCCTCTGCCGCCGTCGCTTTGTTATGCAACAAAAGCTTTCTGGCGGTCGACACGCCCGCCAGGAGTTCAGTGGGTCAGCTGGCGCCCGGCACTCCCTGCCCGCGCGACCGCCCGACCACATGTCGCCGACGCGGCCTGGCAATAACCTGTTTGAAGGCGGCGCGGAAACGGTAATCTGATGCGTCTTATTTTTACATTTAATAAATTAGGTTCATGGGGAGAAAAATTAAAATATCCATTTATGTTACGATAGGGGCTGATGATTCTACGGCATACACTGCAGATTTCAAATATGGCAAATATGGCAAATATGGCAGATTTCAAATATGAATTATTAAATTTAAAACGCTCCCAATTTTAAAATAAGAAAGAAACATTTATTTACAGTATAAATAAAGACAACAGAAACTTTACCCAACAATTTGTAACTAAAGAACACAATGGCATAAGTCCTTTCGACACTCCGTTTATACTTTAAGACGTAGTAAACCTCTCGTCTATACTCCAAGACGTCAAACTTTCGTCAGTACCCCAAGACGTTTAACTCTCTTCTGTACTCGCAACACGTATACATTTCGTCTATATTTCAAGACGTCAATTTTTCATCCGTACTCTGAGACGTCTACCTCTTTTCTGGTAGTTGATTTTCACTCCCAACACAACATCAACATACTAACATCTTCGCAACAATGTTTGTCTCAGAGTCAAAGCAGAGGAATTACGTGCATCCTTCCCCAACTCTTCCTTATTCTGTGGAAGTTACGTTGAAATTGAAGACGTGTGTCAAGAATTTGTTAATTTCTCTGTTTACGTCCAATACTTCGCGTTAACTTCTGGAACGTAACTTGTGTTGTCCCATATACACCGATTTCGATCATCAACGCAATAAAGATTATTTCAGGCCCCAAAGTGACATCGTCTATGTTTGTTCTGTTTCTTATTACTTCCTTGAACTGTGGAAGTTACGTGGAAGAAATGGAGTCTCCACTTCTGAAGCAAGAATATTGCGCACCAGGCCAAGCTTGTGGGGCCATCCATTCTAGGGTTCTCGCTCACTATTTCATTGAAACGGGGTTGAAAGTTCGCCAGTTCCACATGTTACATAACAGAACAGCTACCGAGGACAAATTACGAGTGAAAATCGAGTCAGCTGACTGCACCAGCAGTTTACGCAGTCGTCTCAAATGACCTTGAAGAAATTTCGAGTGCTGTAGCCACATTCCACCACATCAAGGACGGATGCAAAAAGTATTTCAGAGCAAGTCAATTTTAGTTAAAATCTGCCATAAGTATTGTAGGTTTTTTTAATTTATGAGCTTTAAATTTAAGAAAGTGTACCAGATAAATGAATATTCTGTTTCGGGAGATCGGTAAATATTTTGAGTAAATTTACAACAACAAAAAAGTTTGCTTTTGTGAGGGAGGCTCCTTGCCTCCCCTTTGGATCCGCCATTGCATCGCATTGACCGACTCGCGCATTAATTTCATAATTTGAGCCCGTGATCTGCTGGAGATTTGATCCAAAAATTTGCAAACTCGCATATCACGTCATTCTGCGATGCGAACCTGAATGCCATCGTCTCGAAGTGATTCTCCTCATGCGCAGCGACAGTGGCAAACCGATTTCTCCACTTTCTCTCGACTCGGCGGTGGCGGGGGCGGTGGCGGTGGCGGTGGCGGGGGCGGTGGCGGGGGCAGGGGCAGGGGCAGGGGCAGGGGCAGGGGCAGGGGCAGGGGCGTGGCGGGGCGGTGGCGGGGGCGTGGGGAGGGGCGGAGCTGGGGGCGGGGGCGGGGGCGGGGCGGGACGGGGACGCGGCGGGGGAGGGGTGGGGGCGCGGAGCTGGAGGCGGGGGCGAGGGCGGGGGCGGGGGCGAGGGCGGGGGCGGGGGCGGGGGCAAGGCACCGGGTACACAACGTCGCGTCGCCCCCGCCCTCGTCTTCGCCGCCTCCAAAAGAGACGGCGCCTTCCATAAGTTTGGTTGTGTCGGTGACGAGGTAGGCGAAGTGGCCGCCGCCACCCCGAACGCGCGTTGGCTGTTGAGTTCGTGAAGTCGCGCACACCGACTGGGGTAGACAAGGAGTGTCCTTGATGTACCGGATGGGTGTTTGATGCTGGTAGAATAACGTTCGAAGATGCAAATAATCATCGCGTATTACGTAGACTGCGGGGTTGTTGAGTGAAGAACTACTCCATTAGAATGTAGATTAATCAGAAAAATATATGGCGTGAATCTGAGGATTATGAAAGGAAATAAATTAATATCTCTAAAAATGTGAACAGTATTAATGTTACTTAAGAAACATTATTTTACCAATAAATTTCGTATTTTAGCAAAAAGTCAAATTTTCCTACGTTATTTTTTCTCAAAATACCCGGGAAATCGTGTCAAAGATCTCCAACAAGTTGTACATATATAATGTGTACTAAATCTGGTATTCAAATCACGTTTTGTAAAACCCTTTCACTGTTGAGTGAAGAAGTGAAACAACTTTTACATTATTACGTGTTTATTAGTTGTTTTTTTTCCTTTCAGTAAAAATCCTTGCGAACGAAACCAGAGCATAGAAAGTGAAAATTGACCATTAGTAGTTGAACTTTATGAAGTTATGCATAAGGATCTACTGACATTGACAAAAAATGACATTTCATGAAATGTTGCATAAAGCAACACACATTACTTTCTTCTTTCAGCAACACATATCTTTTTTATCTTTGTGCTGGCGCTTTTTACAGATATGATACTCTCGTGAGAGGTAAAGGAAATAATTATATTGTATAAAAATAACGAGCGCGCACGTTTTTCCAGCAGTATTGGATATGGAAAAAAATTATTTAGCTATTCTATACCTTTTCTCGTCTTAGGACTCTTCTTAATTGAAGCCAGTTATACTCTACATCCCATTGCGATATCTCTCGAACTGCACTAGAGACTCCTGGGCTGATGTACAGAATCAGTAAAACACATTTAAGACAGGAATGACCAGAGCAGGATTCGAAACCGAGACCCTTCGGGTGGAGATGCCGTTTCAAAACGTATTCTGACTATCACGCTCAACCACACCGTCAATTTTCTTACTCAAATCCTTTATTAATTAATTTTTATTTTTGTAATTCGTTTCCTAACGCATTTCGAAATATTTCTGTAAAAACTAACAACACTAAATAGAAGCGTTTATTGACAAACATCAGGGTAATATCCAAGGCACATCTGGATGAAGCAATAAAGAATGTTGAACAAATACCCCGGCGTTTTATCAGCCAAACGAAGCAGCGTTTCCGCTGGGGGCTCACAATGCAAACAGAAGCTCTGTGCGTTGGAGGAGGGGAGGGGAGGGGAGGGGAGGAGGGAGTGGGGGATCGCGCGAACGTCACCACAACACCGCGCGCGCCGCACGCGCTTGCGCCAAATACCAAGGGCGGACCGGGAGAGGTGGCTCAGGGCATCAACTGCAGTGCCTCTGACCAGGAGGTCCTAGGTTCGAGACCCGATGGTGGCAGGATGTTAGACACTACCTAGAGAGATACGTCAAACTAAGCCGCAGTCTGGAGGAGAATTCTAGCGGCCCGCTGCTCTGATCGGTAGTTTTCCGTGGTTTCTCCGATCAACACCAGGCGAATGCCGGAGCAGTACCCTAATAAACAAGCCACGCACCGTGTGCAATCTTTTCCTCCTCTTCCTTGTCCTATCCTCCTCCCTTGCTTACGCACCTTACATGCACTACACTACCACACATGGCGGTAGACCGGGCGGAAGCTTAGAACTTGTCCCGGCTGGGGCAGTGTTCCGCTGGTGGGAGATACTTGGCTAAGGAAAAGCAGTGCTGAATCTCGCAATGCAGCAGGGGAATGATCACTGCTACCTCCAGCTTTAAAGCATGCACTACACTTACGAGACTTATGACCTCTGTAGTTGTCGCGCCCGGAATAACTTACAACTAATCAACCAATGGCGGAGAGCGGGGTTTCGAACTCCAGAGGCAGCGTGGAGTAGAGGCGAGCTCTAGTTTTTGTTTTTGATGGTCGATGACAGTGGCATTTTGAAGATGTTTGCCCGCAGACGCGTAGCTCCTGTTGGATTCATCCGAGGCAAAAACAATGGTCTCACGCGCCTCGTAAATTAAACATAAAATATCAATTACTGAAGAGTTTATCTTCTTCCTAGGCTCCTCCTTCATTCAGCGGACAGCCGGTTATCCTTTACATACCAGTGAGACGCATATTTGACCGTACAGTATAGACACCAGCACACTTGTGGGCCCCTCTGATTGGGAGTCAGCCGAACGCGAGGCTCAGACAAGGGACAAACAACCATAAGCCAGAACTCGAACCCGCGACCCTTCCGGCCACAGACGGAACACGTTCTTAGCCACCTCCGTCACCCAGTTTGGCACTGAATATTTTATACATATTTTTAATAAAAATAAGAGTATATTTGCACCTGTCATGTGTTTATATTATATTAAAAAACTATGTAATTCAGAATAATTGAAACAATTTTAAGTAAATAATCTAAAACGTAGTATAACTAACAAATGCATACTTTTTTAAAACAATTTAATTAAGGAAATATTTTTTAACAAATCATTAAAATTGTGTAATTCCAACAATAGCATTTTATAATAGTAGTCACCCCTAAAATGGTGTCACCCGGGTCCAACAGCCCCCCTCCCCTAACAACGCCACTGATCGTCCATCTGTTGTTTTTACACTATCTGGAACCCGGTACTCTAAGGACAATTGTTTAATGGTTTGTCTTGTCAATGAGTTGTCCTCTCTAAACCAATGTATGCCCTCTCTAAACCAACACATGTCTGGAAACACGTTATTTGAATAAAAATTAAAAATTAAAAAGTAAATGTGACGTATGGGGAGAATTATAATCTGCGCACGTTTTCTTGAGCTCTAGAATTCGTTTCCTATTCTTACTATTCGTAGTTAAATTATTATTAAAGGTCACAAGCCTTTGGTTGGCAAAATTTAAAATTTTGCGCGCAAGTAATAGGATACTATAACAGTAAATAATGAAACTAAAAATGAGGACTGGTCGCGTTGACCGTTTTGTAGGTAAATTTTAACTTATTGAGGGAGATGTATCTCGTGGTATTTAATTTCAAGATAAATTGTAAACCTTCAGAAGTTAAAGAAATAAGCACATTTCTGTATAAATTTAAGTCACATTAAATATAACGATATGGAGACTCCTACAATTTTTTTTATGTGTAGGCAGTAAGGACATGAATACCACACTTTCCTTTTGCGTCGTTTATTTTACACACTGTCCCATTGGAACGTTGTTAGACTCCACGCAAGCATAGTTGTTTTTTTTTCGAAAGGTAAACTTCACTTTATGTAAGTTAAGGTGATGTAAGAGTGTATTAGTGGTCGTACATTCTTTTACCTTCGCCTTTTTAACAAAAAAGCAGAAAATTATTATCATTTTTATTCTTGGTTATCTCATTATTTGTAGCTTGTTTTGTATTTTTTATTCTTGATCTTTCCTCACTTATTATCGCGACTTTTGTTTTCAGTGATTACCAATGTCACAGATTTCAACGCATTAATCTTAGAAACCACAAAATATACAGCAAGGAATAAAAACAATGAATAAACACTGTGACATACCTTCTTGTCCCAATTTTGTGGTAAATCGATTTTATCCTAATCTGTGCTAACGTGTCATTCACTTCAAATCATGTCATCATCGAAATCATCATACGCAGAAAAACTTCGTAATGGGAGACTTTGAATCTGTCCAAGAGAGTTCATCTCTGATCAAGATTTAGGGCGAAATATAATAAAATAATGGTGGTACAAGTTTTGCAATTTTCGAAAATGCAGAAAGCAGAAAATCGTCTGAACGTTGTAAGCTTTGACCACAGATAGACAAACAGACGTTTCGTCGTCAATCGATTTTTCGGTATCAAGGATCCACTATACATGGAGATTTTGATTACACAACGTGTTAGAGAAAGTAATATACTGTATGTATATACTTTTTATTTTTCAGGGCTCGATAATAAGATCAATTATTTGTATTTTTCAGCTTACTAAGTAAACGTAGATAACGTAAATGGGGCAGGCTTCTTTCACCAAAGTCAACTGTCAGCTGCATTAAAAGGTAGATTTATAACTAATTACATGTAACATTTAGAAAAGAAACTTCTTTTGTTGTCCCAAATAAAATCAACGACCATCTCGCAGACTGATTATTCTGCAAATGGAAAAGCAGAACGATTGTATTCAGGATGTGTATTTTGTTTTTGATTGGATTTTTAAGATATGTTCCAGTGATCAATAGTAAAAATATACAAGACTTTAATGTGAATAATTCTTACTCTCGGACGTGGTAAATTCGACATAATATGAGTACATTTTATCCGAAGAATCGGGCCGTGTCGCTCGGGGGCTCGCTCGCCTAGCGAAGCGCTGACTCAACTCCCGTGCTGACACACGAACACTATCGCTGGGATTAACATACCTTTAAGAAGATTATTATAAAAACATGACTGGTATTTCAGTCTCACATGAAATATTACATATAATTCATTTAGTTACAACCTCTAAATTAAAATTATATCATATACTAATTATCATAAACAAAGAACAAATGGAAAAAGACCGCGAAAATAAAGGTAAATGACCTTCGAAACGTAGGTCTAAAGGTTGTAAGATTTTAAATAAAAATATATTAAGTGAATGAATGTGTGCCTAAAAAAGGATCTGCAAACCAATTTCAAATAGAGTCTAGTAATATAAGTCGTAGAGGACATCCGGAAACTTCCTGAACGGGTTCGTACTATTTTAAATTATACCTTAAGAAATGAAACTTGTATATTGAAAGTGCAACATTGGAGAAAATGATATTTTATTTCTGTTACATCACAATTCGAAAAACTAATGTTTCCAGAATAAACGCGTTTCACATAGTGAGCTGATTCTAACGCGCCAGCGCTATACTAAACGGTCGAACACTGCAACACCAAATTCAAGGTCAAACCCTAGTGGTCAGAGAAGAGAACATTCATGGCGCATTGAAGTTGGTCAAATTTATCTGGACCATAGGAAGGTAAAATGCTTCCGCACTCTTAAAATTATTAAAATTGCTTTAGGCGACATTTCATCATGCGTGGGAGAGCGAAAATCGTACTCTTGTCACGAAGAATTGCGTTGAAAGGGTCTCACGAGTTTGAGAAACGCGTCAGTTTTACAGCCACATATTTAGGTGTCTCACGTTTAACCGCAGTCCGAAGGAGCTTAGACGCCCAGCTCTCCGCCTGCGGGCCATCCCGCCGGCGGCTGGCCGACTGTACTCCGCAACCCTCGGCGGCGGCGATGGTGTAACGGTTAGCGTTTCGGACTGTTGTACCCAAGTTGGCGGGTTCAAACCCGATCGAAGCCGTGGATTTTTCAGGGCGAAAAAATCCTTCGTACGCCTTCCTTCGGAGGGGAAGTAAAGCCGGCTGTCCCATGTTAATAGATTTACTTGCATGTAAAAGATCCTCAAGCCTAAATGACGCCTCTGAGCTAAATTCAAATCGCCTGTTTCTCGCCCAAGAAATACCTCCTTTCTCTGCTAGATAAAAGGAGCGTAGCGAAATTTGCGTGGTCAGACGGAAGAGCGGGCCTAATGGCCTGAGTCTCGCCACGTAAAATAAGGCATCAATTCAATTCAATTCAATTCAACCCTGCGATCTAACTCTGGTGCCTTTTTAATGATCAATTATTTTGTGGATCCGGGTTATGGTCATTATTCCCATACGTAGAATGATGTCATATCCTGGGAGGACGCGGTGTTCATCTCTCGCTATAACGTGAGATTCGGCATTGACTTTCGAGGGTTTTTATCCCTTCAGGAGTTCCGTTATCTGCTCGAGTATTGACCCAGCCAGGACCAGCTGTACGTTTCCGACTGCTCTCCCGGCATGTGTGGTAGTGTAGTGTATGAGTGTGTGTATGTGTGTGTGCACACGCGCGGAAAGGGAGAGAACTCGGAAGAGGAAGGAAAGATTGCGCGAGGTCGGCGACTTCTTTATTAGGAATTCGGTTGGAATTCGTTGGAAAACTATCATTCAAAGCGCTCATCCGCTAGTTTTCATGAGACAATTGTTGAATTCAACTTACCTACGCATCTAATGTCGGAAACCAGCCATTTAACCCCACGACTATCAGTTCAGCAACGCCGCGGACGCAACGGACGTTGTCAATGAGCCATTTCAGCCAGCTATACAGATCTTAAACAATAGAGGGAGTTTGCAAGCTACAGCGGACAGCACTTTCGATCTTCTGCGCATGCGCAGATGCACAAAGGGGATGCGAAACGTGAACTGCGCATGCGCAGAAGATCGATAGTGTGGTCCGCAACGGCGTGTAAAAACTTCCTATTGTAAACTCGATTCCCGGAGTAAGTGTGATTGCGCGGGCGATATTCCCAGGCACTTCCGTCGTGGAGAGCGGAGGCGCAAGCGGGGCGGCGGCGGCGGAGGCGGCGGCGGAGGCGGCGGCGGTGGCGCGTTGCGTGCGCCCGCTGCGTTTCCTCCTCCCGACGCCGCCGCCGCCGCCGCTTGCGTAAGCGCCCGCCCGCGTCCACGTCTTCCGGAAGAGTGCCACTTCTCCGGCGGGAACCAGCGACCATCGCGCAGTTTGGCCGCCGGCGACCTCCCCCCCCCCCCGCCCCAACCCGCCCGCGCCTCCGTCCTCACGTGCCCCACCGCCCCTTATTGGACAATTCCTGTGGCCGGTGCTCTGGTCGGTTGTTTTCCGAGGGTGCGTACGGTGGCGGGATATTCGACTCTGGCTTCATAGCTAGGTCGAGTTCAGGGTGATGTATTGAGGGAAATTCTAGCGGGCGGCTGCCCTGATCGGTAGTTTTCCGTGGTTTCTCTGATCTACGTCAGGCGAATGCCGGAGCAGTATCCTAACAAACGGGCACCGCCCCTGCCGGGACAAGCTTTGAGCTATCGACCGGTCTCCCAGCATGTGTCATGGTGTAGTGCAATTTAGTGTGTGTGTGTGTGTGTATGTGTGTGTGTGTATGGGGTGAGGATTGGCCAAGGAAGAGGAAAGTGAGATCGCGCGCGATCCGTGGCCCGTTTGTTAGGGTACTGCTCTGGCATTCGCCTGGTGTTAATCGGAGAAACCACGGAAATCTACCGGTCAGAGCAGTAGGTCGCTAGAATCCTCCTTCAAACAGCGAGTGAATTCAACCTAGCTGACAAGCTACTGTCGAAGATCCTGCCACTGTCGGGAGTCGGGCCTAGCATCTCCGTGTCACAGGGACTGCAGTGACATCAGTTGGTGCCCTGAGCCACCACTGCTGATTTGAGCTCTGGAATTATACAGAGATTTGTATCAGAAGGGACCGCTTTGACAACTACTGCTTGGCGACGTAACTGCTGGTTTTGTTCATGTGGTCAATTCGTCAATGCGTTCGTTTGCAGATGTATCACTTGTAATTGGCTTCGACACTACCTCCTGCAACGTCATCAACCAAGACTCTCATTTGTTTTTCAACCTGGCCATATG
Organism: Gryllus longicercus; assembly: GCA_038098605.1. Taxonomy (NCBI): domain Eukaryota; kingdom Metazoa; phylum Arthropoda; class Insecta; order Orthoptera; family Gryllidae; genus Gryllus; species Gryllus longicercus. The sequence continues at coordinate 1,721,344 of JAZDUA010000134.1, forward strand.
GTTCCTTATTAGAGTAATTTCCCAATACATACACGAGAACTCTGTATGGACGCCGAGAATGCATTAATGCCGCATTTCCCCACCCTAGATGGCTCCTTGTAGGTTTCCTCCCGGGGCACCGCCTCCGCCTCCGCCTTTCGCTCTGCTTGCGGCCCTCTCCCACGCCCGTCACCACCCCTGCTTTCGTCCTCAATTGTTTCCGATTGCGATTCGGTCCGCACATTCACTTCCACCCCCGCCTCCAACTGCGTCTTTGTCCGTATTACCGCCTCTGCCCCTTTTCCCACTTCCACCGCCGCCCTCGCCTCCGCTTTCGACTCCGGCCCGGCCAACGTCCACTGCAGCACGTCCTCCGCGGCTCTCCGCCCCCGCCTGCGCCCGCCCTCGCTCCCGCCGTGGGCATGCATAACCTCCGCCTCCAAACGTGTAATTTCAGAGGCATTACCCTGCCAGTTCCGGCGTTTCACTTCACTCGTCTTCAGCTCGTGTTTCCTCACTATTTAATAGCTGTGTTCCTCTGCTCCGGACGTAAGATTCCGGAAATGTTTCATGGTAAACGACAAGCTATGCGACTTTGCGTGAATAATGGTAAGCGACAAGCAATGCAACGACCCCACGGGTGAATTATTAGACGAGTTAGAAATGACAAAACGTTGAGCAGTGAAGCCTGCCGCTTCCTGAAAGTTTCTTGGGTTTCCTTTTGTTATGCTTCGACATCTCTTTCAATTGGGCTCGAAAGACAAAAAATCAGAAAGCACTTTCTTCGTCTCCACGAAGCAATAAAAATTTACGATGTAATGACACCCTTTCGTTTCCTCTTCCCGGTGTGGTATGTCAAGGACAAAATTGATAGGACGTACTGCATGGGACGACTAAGGATATAATACAATAAAAATGTATCAGATTTCTAGTCTTACAACCATTAGTTTTTCACTGTTTAAAATCTTCTGTCACATATATTGATGAGAACTACAGTATCAGCATTTTATTGTATTTTCAACATTTTAGTTTTAAACAATAAAAGAAAAATAAACAACTAAGCGTATGAATTTAGCATTAATTGAATGTCTAAAAAGTTGCATAAATGCGAGAAATCACAAAAAATATCTGCACTGTATTGCGAGTTATTTTTATTGTGATGAGGGCGGAGGGGCGGAGGAGCGGAGGGGAGGAGGGGCGGAGGGGCGGAGAGCGGAGAGCGGAGGGCGGAGGGCGGAGAGCAGTGGCGATGCGTCGCGCATGACGACAGGCGACGCTCTCCACGCTCCGCGCCATCCTCCTTCGCAATGGAGCAGGGCCACGCGCGTCGGGGCGGTGACACGTGAATCGAATCTCTTCTACCAATCTGCGGATAAAATCTTAATTCTCAAGGGTGGTAATTGCTTTTTTTCTTTTTCTTCTCACGAAGCCTACTCAGTCGAAATGTTCTTTATTAGGTTTCAAACTAGGGCCTGAATATTATGCCATATATGGATGGTAATGAGATATTGTATGCTCGATTTATTGTATGTTGGAACTATTGTATGTCAGGGTTTGGAAAATAACTTGTTGATTTAAAGTAGGGGAACCAACCAAGTTTTCACCCAGCGTGAAGCGGGAGGCCTTGGTCCTTAACGGGATATAATAAATGGGCTATAATAAATAAAATATGAAATGGGTGAATTATTTTAATAGATGATTATGAAGATTTGACATATATAATGACGGGTAATTTGTGGAATAAGAAGCACTGAAGCTGAAATAATCCCCAGAAGAACTGCGGTAAACCCGTTTTGGACTCTTAATGTCCTTGTGGATCCACCGCGGATTCAACCCAGGTAGTCAGAGGTGAAAGGTGAGCAATCTGTCTGCTACACTATGTACGGTTCGACGCCAGATGAATGCCAAACAGACAAAATAAATATATCAGTTCTAACCCGCAAGTAATATTTTTTTTAATTTTCCGAGGCTTCTTTTACACTTGAGGATCTTTTACAATCCGTAAATCTACAACATGGGACAGCCAGATTTACTTTCCCTCCGAAGGAAGCACGCGACGGTTTTTTTCGCCCTCAAAAATGCACGGCTTCGAACGGGTTTGAACCCGTCAAAATTGTGTAAAACTGAAAAAAAAGAAATAAAGGAAAAGAAGAAAATGAAAATTAAAGATGATATAACCGGGATACAAATAAGAACAAATAAGATACGGGATACAAATAAGAACGACAAGAACGACAAGAACGACAAGAACGACAAGAACGACAAGAACGACAAGAACGACAAGAACGACAAGAACGACAAGAACGACAAGAACGACAAGAACGACAAGAACGACAAGAACGACAAGAACGACAAGAACGACAAGAACGACAAGAACGACAAGAACGACAAGAACGACAAGAACGACAAGAACGACAAGAACGACAAGAACGACAAGAACGACAAGAACGACAAGAACGACAAGAACGACAAGAACGACAAGAACGACAAGAACGACAAGAACGACAAGAACGACAAGAACGACAAGAACGACAAGAACGACAAGAACGACAAGAACGACAAGAACGACAAGAACGACAAGAACGACAAGAACGACAAGAACGACAAGAACGACAAGAACGACAAGAACGACAAGAACGACAAGAACGACAAGAACGACAAGAACGACAAGAACGACAAGAACGAGAAGAACGAGAAGAACGAGAAGAACGAGAAGAACGAGAAGAACGAGAAGAACGAGAAGAACGAGAAGAACGAGAAGAACGAGAAGAATGAGAAGAACGAGAAGAATGAGAAGAAAATGAAAATAAAAAGGATACAAGGGTTATTTTCGCCTGCGCGGGCAAGTGAAGCTGCTGTTGCTGCTCCGCAAGGGGACCGAGCCCGCCGGGCGCGTCCGTGGGCAGCGCAGGGCCGTGGAGGCCAAGCGATGCGAGCTGCCGTGCGTGCCACGCACCTCGTGGAAGTTGCATGAGCGCCGGGCACATTCGATCGCACACCCCCTCGCGCCTTTTCTACTCGGTTTTTCCACCTTCAGCCTCCCTTGCCTCCCTCGTTCGCTTTGCAGCCTCCTCGCCCACTCATCGCCATTTCGCTTCTCCTTTTCTTGCCTTGAGGGGCCCGTCCAATCATATTTTGTCTCGAATCTATTCTTGAATGTGCCTTATCTACGCTGTATTCACTAACGGTTCATCAGATGTATCGTGTGTCGTTTCGAGTTAAAAAGACGCTGGTTGTACCTCTTGTTAGTTCGTCTTTCTGATGTTTCCGAATTATCTTTGCTTCCAATTTTTCTTTTGCCCGTCTATCATTTTCCCATCTACTTTTTCCTCCTACATCTTCCTCGTTTGATTTGTTCTACCTATGAATCACTCATAACGTCTCAACATCTCAATTTTTGAATATCCATATTTTAGACTCTTTTCTTCTCCCTCTCATTGCCATTAATTTCTTGTTTCTCTTCCCCTGCTGCATTTTTATGGTTTAAGTTAATAAGAAAAGAAGGTTTAGGGTAATAAGTGCAAGTGTGATATTACTTTTATAAGAATTTTGAAATCGTTCTTATGCTTCAGGTTTCAGATTTTAATTTGTCCGTGACGCATATTTTGAAAAAAAATATTGCAGTCTTCCTCTCCCTCTTCGATTCTTTGTTGTTGTTGTTGTTGTTGTTGTTGTTGTTGTTTTGTGTTCTTATTTTGTAGTTAGAGTATATTTGTTTGCAATGTCCAATACCATATCACATCTCTTCGTAGCATCAAGCAACCAACGATTCACAGGGAAAATAAAACAATAGTATATGCCGTAACACTTCTGATTCTAAGTACGGAACTCTCGAGAAGAGATGCTTATTTTTTCGGGGAAGGTTAGAACTTTACTTGCTTCTTAAGAAAATAGTTGAGAATACAATTGAAACAATTGATGGGTAATTTCAGAAAAATAAATATCCCCTTTCGTATCTTCTCGTACACTAAATCTCACGAATAAAACCATGAAGTATGTACAAAGGAGACTCAACTCCAGTCGTGGATTTATGTGTTGTGCGTTGACAGCTAATCGGACACGCATAGTTTCAACGACATCACACAGTCAATGAAAGTAACTTTTAATGGCGTTTTCTGTCAATTGCCTTCAAGCTCATTTGCCAAAACAACGCCATCTACACCTAAGTACATACACTAATAAAGTGTAGATGAAGTTGATCAAATACGTGAACGCGCGTCGTTATTGGCAAAAAATAAAATAATAAAAAGAAGAAGCCTAAATAAACTCCTTCATTGACCACTTGATGTCGCTGAAGTCTACCCCACCTGGGCACTTTCCCAGATGGGACAAACTCTAAGCTCCCGATTGGGCTTCCGACATGTGGAGGACATGTCATGCATGTAAGGGTGTGTGTCAGTAAGGAGAGAGGGTAGGGCGAGAACAGTCACTGGTCCGTTTGTTCGAGTACTCATCGTATGATTCACCGGAGAAAACAGGGAAAACTTTCGTGCAGAGCAACCGACCGCTAGAATTCTTCTCGAGACCGGTGAATTCGACCTAGCTACGTAGCCAGCGTCCGAGATCCGCCATCGCCGGGGCTCGAACTGCAGGACCTCCCGATCAGAGTTCCAGTGAGGAAATTTTGTATGTCCTTGACCTAAATGTGCTCGTAAGTCACATCCTTGACATAAACGAGGAGACGGATGGCATCACGGTGGTCTCACGTGAATGGAAATAGTCTCAGCCTGGGAGGGTCGCATTGAAAATGGGAAAATCGCTCATCCCGAAAAGTTCTCTCTTATTTTTGTTAAAAGATATAGAATTGATTAATTTGAAGGATTAAGAAATAATTCTGTAATTGGGTATTTATACTAAAATCGCAAATATACTTTAAATCTCACGAGATCAGCAGAATATATATATATATATATATATATATATATATATATATATATATATATATATATATATATATATATATATATATATATTGTGGCGTTATGGGATTATACAACCCCATAACACCACCGTTTCGTCGGCACGAACACCCACGGGCGGCGAGAAGAGCAGCCGAAAAACCAGAGTATCAAAACGCGCAGCCTGGTATCCGTTGCTCGTACTAGTCGCCACGAACTATCAAGTCACGTTTTACTGGTGAAGAGTTGAAGGAGGAGAAGTTACCCCCGCCACAGAGAATTTCCCTAGGCGACGCCAATAAATAGGCGGACACGCAAGCGGAAGACCTCTTTTTTCCTAGCCATCACGCAGCGAGTCAACATCTCTCTTCTGCCAGCACGCGTCGGGTCAGCAGCTCTTCTAGTAAGTCCCCGCTCGGCAAGTAAGCGATTTTTATCAGCGCTCGTCAGATTAGGTAGTAATTGCCGCCGCAACGACTGTTTAGATAGGAGTTTACAGCGTTGCAAAGACGCCTAGCTAGTCGTCCGCGAAGTAGTGAGGAATTAGTGAAGTATTCTTCTATTAACTAATACGGGAAGTAAAAAGTTGCCCGTTGTGAGGAAAGCTCTGAAAGTTCTTGATTAACAGAATAGAAGTTAGGAACGAGCGAGGTATTTGCACTAGCAGTCAGGGAAGTGCAAGGGACATTTTTCTACAAATTGGGCGTAATCGAAGGCGGTAGCAGCCGTGGGAGGAGAAGAGGCCGATTAGCGAGACGGAAGAAGACGCGAGTCGACCGGGGAGAAGACGCCGTTCAGGAAGAAAGAAATAGACGCAAGAGGACAGCGCAGGCAGCGCAGAGGTCGGAATCGAGCAACGCGGTGCGCAACCCAGCACGCGACTTCAAGGTTGGAAAGTGGACAGTTTCGAGGTAACCTGTAGAACTGTGAAATTAGGTCAAGTTCACGTCGGCAGGGAAAAGACTAGATTCGGAAGTGTTAGAAAACTGAGGACACGGGTGGTAATAATGTGCAGCTTTGTAGTGGGAGATTTAATGCGTTATTGCTTGCCATAAACCATTCTATTGGAGCAGTCATTATTCTGTTATTAACAGTTATAATTAAAAGATAAACTGAGAGTAGTGCGCTTGCCCACATATTATTCATTGTATGTAATATTTTAAAGAAAGGCAAGAGATTGTAAATTAAGTTTAATTTCACGTGCAATTGTAACTAGAATAACTTAAATTTAGGCGTATTGAATTTTCAAAGGGAATTCCCAGTACTGGTTAGAGAAATTGCTTCAGAAAATTAGTTCTGAACAAAATTAAGTGTTCCTTTATTGAATATGCTGTAAAGGTTGCTTATTTGTATTTATTTGATCATTTTTGAAAGTGTAATTCTATTTTTGATTTGTTTTTCGTCGTTATCAACTCATGCCACAGAATTTTGAGTGAATTATATGCTCGTTTATGTGTGATTTGTGTGACTTTTATTGTGTCAAGGGTTCAGACCTTTCTCGTACCCCAAAGATCCTGCTTCCTGAGATTCTAAGCTCGCTTCACGAGCATAATATCTTAACAACCCGCTTACAGTGCATGCGGCTGTGTGTGCAGAAGGTACAAGTTCGTGTGATAGGTGGGCCTGTTAGAATATATATATATATATATATATATATATATATATATATATATATATATATATATATATATATTAAATCTCTTGTCATATTGATGCGAGAAGATTTGCTAGTTTGATTTGCACAGTCGTAGGCTGGCGAAGACAATCACTGGTGAGATGTCTTGACTGCCTTGCGTACATAAAGCCCTTGTGTGGACTTGCCTAAACTCGCTGAAGAGAAGACCGCTTCAGTGGCCAGGGGTGCCGGTCGAGCGTTGTTACATGTGATAATGTGTTCGTGGCCACTTACCTTTTGTGTAGAAATCCCCTTCACCACGTAGTCACAGAATACGTGTATATTGTCGCTATAAAGTCCCTCTCACTAAATCTTACTTAATATTTTGAGTTATTTACATTGCAAAGACGCTTTTTTCCATTCCGTTAAGTAGTGAAATTTTTGAAGATCCGCAGATTGGGTACAAAAAATTATGGATTCTGCGTTGTTGTTTTTTAAATTTAGTAACAAAACTCCGAACTGTTCAGGAAAAAACAGCTTTGGGCCTGAATACTTTTTTCTATTTCCTAAAAGTTTATGTTTCATGATAAAGTTTACATAACAGAAATCCTGTCTTAGCTCCTACCTAACAAAAAACTTTTAAGTAAACAACTTCAGTCATTTAAAAAGAATCAACTTCAGGTCAATACACATCGAAACTAAGTGTTTGGACTTTGTTTTTCATTTGTATACCAACGAAATGTATAATACTTCTAACGTGTAATATAAAAATTGATTGCAAGTCACCATAACTTCTATCAATTTTTTTCATTTAAAAAAAATATTTTGTCCTAAACGAATGCTGATAAAAGGAAAAGAAAAATATTTTAAACTTTGGCCAGTTAGATTTCTGCATTCCGCGCACTGCGCGCGCACACCCCCGCCGCGCCCGACATTCCCTGGCCGCGAGCGCAGTCGGTCGCGTCGCGTCGCGGCGCGTCCATTATGCAACGTGGGCGATGGCGCGCCGCCGCCGCCGCAGCACTTTCTCCGGATCTCTGTAGCAACGCGCGCCGCGCCGCCGGGCGGGAAGTCCGCGCGCTCCGCCGCGCTCCGCCTCCGGTAATCTCAACCCGAGAGAACGAGCGCCCGCCGCCGCCGCTTCTCCTTGGCCTTGGGACGATACTTCTTCTTCTTCTGCCCATCCGACGTCTTCCTCAATCAGCCTTTCTTCTTCTCCCTCCTCTTCTTCTTCTCTTCCTACTCATCCGCCGTCTTCCTTGATCAACCTTTCTTCTTCTCCCTCCTCTTCTTCTCCTCTTCCTCCTCATCCGCCGTCTTCCTCAATTATCCTTTCTTCTTCATTTTTTCTTCCACTCATCCGCCTTCTTCCTCAAGTATCCTTTCTTATTGTGCTCCTTTCTTCCTCTTCTTCTTCTTCTTCTTCTTCTTCTCGTCCGCCTTCTTCCTCAATTATCCTTTCTTCTTCTTCCTTCTCATCCGCTTTCTTCCTCAATCATCCTTTCATTGTTCTTCTTCTCCTCTTCCTCCTCATCCGCTTTCTTCCTCAATCATCCTTTCTTCTTGTGCTCATTTCTTCTTTATCTCCTCGTCCGCCTTCTTCCTCAATTATCCTTGTCCTCCATGTGCTCCTTCTCCTTCTCCTTCTTCTTCTTATTCATGTTGTTGTTCTTCTAATTCTACAGCTTTTTCCTCCTCCTCCTGTTCTACCCCGACATCTCCTTATTCTTGTCCTTCTTCCTGTAATTCTACAGCTTCTTCTCCTACTCCTTGTCCTTCAACTAATTCTATTCCTATCTCCATTCTTGTTCTTCCTCTTGTTAATGGTACTTCTTTTTACAATCACCTTCTTGTTGTTCCTCTAATTGTTATTTTCCTTGTTCTCTTCCTTCTTGATATTCATCTTGATCTTCTAATTCTCCTAATTCGTCTTTTCCTGATCAGTCTACTTCTTCACAATCATAAACATCTTATCTTCAATATCAATACCATCAACAAATTCATGATTTTATTCTTCCACATACTCTTCGTCACCGTCACCTTCTTCGGCATGTTCATCTCCAGCTTCTTCACAAACAGGATCTCTACGAAGAAAAGAACCCGACATTTTGCTTTATCAGGTAATTATGAATCAATGAATTATGATTTAAATAATACTAGATACAATCGCTGTCGTATCACAAGAGGCGTCCACAATTAAGTTTTTCAAAGCGAAGTCGGTGGAGGATTTTCGACATTTAGACACGAAACTTTGTCGAATTCAGACGCTGTCTGAAGGAGACTTTAAATGCTGACAGCTTGTATCAATAGTTTTCTCTACATATTCTGATCAATAGCAGGCGAACGACAGAGAAATACATTTAAAAAAAGGGCCAGAGACAACGAGCGATCTTTCCTTCTTTATCATTCTCTTCTCTCTTCATCACACTTCCACACACAAAAATACACGATATCGATCGATAGAGAGGTTAGAGCTTGTCCCAGCTGGGGCGATGTCCCTCTGCCAAGAAATCTCGAAGGGGGGTATCTCCGCAAGCCCACGTATAGGTTGACGTCGGATCTGACGTTCGCCAGAGGTGAAGGAAGTCCACAACCTCAAGGAATGCATCTTGCACAAGGGGCATACGACCACAGAAGTTGATGGACCCGGAAACACTAATCAGTCAATCGAACCGTCAACTTTTTTGCAGAGCTCTTACTAAAGCAGACTTGCGTGTGATTTAGACCCAAATTTGCAAGTTCTATTGCTTTAATTTGTCGTTAACGTTAGTCATATCTCTTTTTGAAAGGTCAGTGATGCAAATAGTAAAAAACATAATTTTACAAAACTTTAACTCGCTTTCAATTGTTACTTATTGAAAAGATTATGGCTAACTTTAAAAATACTTCATTTGTAGGATGGACTGTAGATATTTCCAGTGGAAAAATGTGTGTAACTGTAACAGACACACTGAAATATCGCCTAACACGTTCCTGAAGAGAAAATCGATTTTTCTGCTCATAGCGTTTCTTCACGAGAATTGCGAGTGATCTTACAACTTTGTGCGCTCACAAACATTGAGAAACCACTTTGAGTTAGGGAAGGCAAGGAAATAGAAAGAAAATGTTCGTGTTTGAGTAATAAGGAAAAGGGCGCGCAACGCGTCCTTAAATGGAGTTGAAAAGTTTACAAGAGTCATGACGAGAATCCGATGAGTATAATCGCTGTGAATCGTAGAGGTGAAGGGGGATTGTTAAATGTTAGAGCGGTGAAGCATTGCTACTAACATTTTGTATTGGCATGCCTACAAAGCCCACTTGGGAAGTAGGAGAGAGGGTGCTACGTCAAAATATTCGTATTTCGAGAGAACCGTTTTTTAATATCGCAATATATTTCATTTTGTTGATGGAATGAAAAAAAATCTCTTACACTGCAGCACAGGTCACTTTTGGTTACTAGGTGGTTGTGTTCGTAAGAAATATCGATAAGGATATCGATATATTATCAATAGGCACATGGTTAAGAATTCAACATCATGTCTATTAAAGAGGAGATTTAGGCGATTCTTATTTGAAATATGCTATCTTTTTCTCCCAAATTAGCCATTCAAAAGCACACAGTAAGCAAATTGTTAACGTGTTGCAAGCGTTCTGAAGTAAAATGCACAACAGTATATAAATATAATTATGCAAAAAAATAATAGTACTCTTTACATTTTAGACAAAATTTTTTGTGGCAAAATGACGTTTTAAACACGTATTTAATACTGAATGAGATCCTTAATAAACGAAACACAAATAAACATTTTCTGGTCGGTGCCGTCTTAGTTCGGCGCCATATGAATAGTGCCCATTATCCAGCCTAACAATTCATTAACCTCTTATGCCTTATACAACTACATCCTTCTACAACGACTTAATTCTTCCTCGAAAAAGAAAAAGAAGAAGAAGAAGAAACGACCAAAGAAAACCTGCCAATGACAGACTACTTTGAATAAATGTACAAACAAAACGCTACAATAAATACAAATGGAGTCGTTGCAACACATTTTCTACGCACTTTTCTGCCAAAATACTTTCAGTTTCATAAAGTATCAGCTTTTGTGTTTGAAACTTTGCCGTCATTTAAACTGCGCAATGAACTGCACTCCTTCGTCCCTGTATTTTCTTCTCTGATCTCACGGTGGATTCGTTCGTTCAGACCTTCAGGGGATTATGACCTTTCTAGAATTTAAAAAAAAAACAATACTTTTTTTCATTTTCTTGACACTCACCTCTTTACGCATCTCGTGAGGGCAGCTGAGAATGATTGCAGGTATCACATTCCTTTAATTGAACTTTCTTTTCCCTCCGGTGAGAGACGGATACTTCCTCGTACAGCTTTTGAGGCAGGAAGACCTTTCTCTCTTGCGATTTTCGTTACATCACTTCCGCCACCGTCTTCAAGAGGCCTTCGTGCACCATGCTTCGCGATTGTTTACAGTTACAGCGCCTCTGCGAGTATTGATTTATGTGTTGATATGCGTTATGTAATAACTTGAGCTTTGGAAAGGCAGCCTTACAAAGAAAGGGAACGTGGAGCGGTATAGAAGTATTATGTTTTACAGCACTTTCAGCAGGAAAGTGGAGATACATCAATCTCGCTTGAAAGTTCTGAAAGTGGCTAAGTACGAAAACTAGTCACATTCAAGTTGCCAATTAGTTTCTTCTAAGCTTGTTACAGGCTTTACTTAAAGAGATTCCTTGTAATTTTGTGGAACTTTTTCTTTATTTAAGCTTTTTAACTGCTAGGTCATATAGCGATCACTGTGGTTTTAACAATGGTGTAACTGTAAGGAGAACACGGACGTAAACAAACATCCACGCCCGGGGCGGGATATGAACCCGTGACCCTTCGAGATGAGGCTGCCACGGCTCTTCAGTTTGGCGTCCTCAGCTATCCAGACCGGCCTTCGTGTTACATCGAATGGCACTGATTCGAAAGATTAAATGGGCTTAAACCAAAACGATCGTAATTGAAGACGGCGCTACAACTTCAAAGACTTTGCGTTAAATGGTTTGAACTGATTTTGTTAAAAGTTAAATAGCTCTTGAAACGCAATAATTCATGAAAAGAATTTTCATGTGACACTAGGGACCACAATTCTGAGGTTTCCCGGTAATGTAATTCTCTCCTACGATTTCTTCGAATTTTTCTTTTTGTCCGTTTCAGATTACCTTCGTCGTTGGCGTTGCTTCGTTAAGTAAATTATAATGTTCGTTAAGTAAATTTTAATGTTCGCGAATTTTCTAGATAAACGTGGATTGGGTTTTATGTCCAAAGAGATTAGGAATATGGAAAGGCGTTCAAAAAGACCAATACATTTTTACGCTTGCAATAAACATCATACATCAAACTTTTTTAAATGAAGAAAACGACAATAAAGTTTGATAAATTCTTGTGCGTACAATGCGAACTGATTAACAATACCAAATATTGCATTGAGCTTAAATTACTACTATCTCTCTTGTTTTTCAAAAAATTGATATTTAAATACATAAAAAAGATATAAGTAAAAAGAAACATTTTATTAAATGGAAGTGTAATAAAGTAAATAAACATACAATAAAATAAATACGGGGAGTTCGAGACACAAGCGATCACCGACAGAGTAAATTTGTAACTACTCGACTACATCATCGACAAAGTTTGGTTCATTTGGAGCCTTGGAACTCTGCTATTCCTTACAAAGAAAAATGTAATTAAGAGAATAAAATATAAAAATTAACTCTACAAAAATTAGTAATATTAACATTTTTCAAATAAATTTCATTTGAATAGGATAGTATTGATGTTTTCTCTCGTCATAGATTACCAAGTAACTAAATTGAAAGCTCGAATTCTTTTGTAAAAATGCATTTCAATTAAACGTGTTGAAAGTTGTGGTTAAAGCTCAAAGACCTCAGTCAAAAGATTCCTTTCTCCTTTCCTGTACAAGTTGCCTTTCGTTTCTTTTTATTTTCTTCTGTGTCGGTAGGTGATTTGCAAATGTATTATTTACCGCTGTCGAAAGAGAAATGATGGCAAAACATACTATTGTCTTCAGCCTATGGTCGACCGCTTTTGGCTTTCAAATATTACTCTTCGCGTGGGCATTTTGATTTACCAATCGTTGACCTATAACAATCTTCATTGAACAACTTCCCCATCAGACCTGCCAACTTCCCCTCTGCGACTGCTGTTGTTATTGTCGTTGACGATGCCGATGCAGTGATTGTCTTGAGCGTAGGCGAAGTACAAGTCTGACAATAATAAATGTTTATTTACAGCGAGTTTTAGGTGTAAGGACAGTTCTTTAATTAATTTATATGAAGAATATTCACATTCGGACGTGAATAATTTAAATTGACATTTCACGTTTCTTATCACAGTATTATCACTCTCTTGTGTGTTTTTTTCCTCGTTTTCCTGAGCGGATGATCACATTTGTGGGTTTTCATTGTTTTCCTCTTGGTGTATGATGATAAGGATGATTCTGAGAGATGAATGATGGACACCGCTCTCCGACCAGTATTCAAAAACTGAACTCTGACTGCCGAAGTTTTTTATTGAAGATATCAGGTATAATACAGTTATTCAGTATTATGCAGTCGTAGAACCGAATAATTTATGTTTTACTGATTATTTGTATACGAGGGAGACTATGGGTTCTTTCATATACACTAATTTCGTATGCTTGCAAAAAATTGAGAGAAAACTATGCGTTAAAGGCCATGTGAGAAATGTCAGTGGTTTGTTACATATCCAGGAAAAACCATAGAGGAGAGATACAACTAGAGTGCGCCTGACCCTACTGCGCAGGTTTCAACATGAGGTGGCCGCAAGTCACGTGACTTTGGGACGCCGGCAGCTTGTTTTGCATTGTGTTGTGTGTATCTTTCCGTGCTGTTAGCTATTTCTGGTGCTACAGCGTAATTATTTGGGGGCGTTGTGGAGATTTGCGTGCTGCAAACGATCCACACGTGTTTAAACGTCGTTAAGAACCATGGTTCAGTATTGTTGTCGTTTTGGCTGCAACGAGAAGTACGTGAAAGGAGGAGGAGTCACGTTTCATAGGTAGGTTATTAATTTGTTTTAATATATTATACTTTTAGTTCTGCGTTATTTATAAATATATGATTCATGCATTTTCGCATATATCTTGGATAATTTTAGTGGATTTATTTTGTATTTTAGTTTTCCTAAAGATGAGGCAAGAAAGAAAATGTGGGTGCAAAAACTTGGGAGAGAGAATTTTACTCCTACCAAATTTTCAAAAGTTTTTTCAAAACATTTTGAAGAAAACTGTTTTGATAGAGAAAAGTTTGGAGGTGTTTGGCTTAAAGCTGATGCAGTACCTACATTATTTAATTTTCCTAAACGTTTGATTAATCAAACTACTAGAAGAAAATCCCCTGTAAAAAGAATAAGAGATGTTGGTAAGTGTATAGAAATCTTAAAATATTTTCTGAAAAGAATTGTAATAATTAATGAGGAATGATTTTCTGATACATTTGTCTGCTGATTCAGCAACACACTCTCGTTTGTAAGTTACGTTTGTAGTGTTAGTAGTATGTTAGTGTTTATAGTTTGTATGATTGTAAGTATTTGATTTTTATTAGTAAATTCATTGAAAAAATGTATTTCAGCTTCCGGGTCAAAGAGCCCCATCTCAATCAGGTTTTTGTCCAGTTTCCCTGATCCATTGAGCAAATGCTGAGAGGGACTCTGGTTTTGCTTCTGAACGTAAATGTAGCATCACTATGCGCATGTTTTGTTGAGCACTCCTTTTGCTTGTAGTGATAGGAGTAAAGCCAATGTTATGTTACTGTTTTGTTAGTAATACCAAAAAAATAATAAAATCTACAGTTTGTTTGTCGATGCAAATAAGTTTTGTATAATTTGCGAAGGAAAATGTCAAATGTCTACAGTTGAAATGTTGGGAAGAGATTTTCAGTCTCAAGAAAATTTGTGCAGATTGTACTTGTCCTCTGTATGTCACATACAGTATTTACAGTTTTTGACTAAATAAATCAAAATATATATCAAAGTAAAAATGTGTTTTTTCCCCTCTACAAATCCTTGAAATATTTTGATACCTTGCTGTTATGTCTGATGTGAATAATCTCTAGCAGAATGTCTAGCATTGAGTAGTAATAGAAACTTGGATTAATGCCTCACATGGAGTTAATTTATTTTACAAATATTGTTTATGTATTGTCCTATGTAATAGTACTTGTTTTACAAGTGTAGTGGGGTACGCGGTTGAGAGTAACAAGTTGGTTAAAAATCGGAATTTTTATGTACTTAAATACAGCAGAATAACTTAAAGTAACTTTTCTACTATAAGCAGCATTCATAGGGCTGTGTAATAAATGAGAAAATAACGCTTGAGTGAAGCATGTTAGACGCACGTATTAAAAGAAATCATTTAGTACGAGGCAGCTGTATAGCAGATGCGTCCGAGTCACGTGACTTTGGGATAGCTGGGAGGCGAGAGATGTTGATACCCAGCCAGGCCTTCTGCGCAGCCTGGCGCGCACTCTAGTTGTATCTCTCCTCTATGGGAAAAACCAAAACAATTAAACACATTCATTTTTTTACCAAAAATGCAAACATTTGACTACGTTATTTTGCCTATTCTTATACTGAGCGGACCGAATGAATTCTCATACTCAGCGAGTCACTGCTTACACTTTACGTCATGTCAGCAAGGCTCGGAGAAATAGCCCACTTCCACGAAATATTTGCCATTCACACATTACGTTATTGAAAATAATTTTTTTTGATATTCTTGGTCAAATAAAAAGAACTGTTGATTTGTAGACCAAATACTGTACTACGTTATTGCAGTATTAGTGAAGATTGTGTTTGTTAAAATTTGGCGTAGAACGCATGTAATGTGTGGAGTAATCCTCCGTTAAAAAACCTACATTGTTCAGTAGCAGTTTTGCTGCTGTATTACTAACGTCCAATCAGTGCAGATATTGAAAGAAACCTATGCAGCCTCCAGATATGTATGAGATGACTGGTTTCTTTAGGAACTCATGAAATCTGGAAAGATACACTAACATATTTTACTAATTTCCGATGCGCCTAGAAATTAAATGAAATCTATGCAGCCTCCGGTCTTATGGGAGATGTCTGTGGTTTCCTTAGATACTCAGGAACTCGAAAAAAAAAATCCCAGGAATAATTGGAGCGAGGTATGTGTGTGGGGGGTGTGGCGGAGCTGTGTAGAGTGGGGTGGGGTGGAGCGGAGCGAGGCGGGGCAGGGTGGGGCAGGATGAGGCGGAGAGGGGCGGGACGGGGTGGAGCCGGGTGGTGTCGAAGCGGGGCGGGATGAACGGGGCGGAGGGGTGTGGTGCGGTGTGGGGCAGGGTGAGGTGAAGCGATGTCGAAGCGGGTGGGGTGGTGTTGTGCGGAGTGAGGCGGGGCAAGGCGGGGCAAGGCGGGGCGAGGCGGACCGAGTCGGGCCGAGGCGGGGCGAGGCGGGGCAGGGCGGGGCGGGGCGGGGCAGGATGGGGCGGGGCGGGGTGGAGCCGGGTGGTGTCGAAGCGGGGCGGGATGTACGGGGCGGAGGGGTGTGGTGCGGTGTGGGGCAGGGTGTGGTGAGGCGATGTCGAAGCGGGTGCCCGGTATGGAGCACAGCGGAGCGAGGCGGGGCGGAGCAGGGCGGGGCTGGATGGGAGGGGAGGGGCGGGGTGGAGCCGGGTGGTGTCGAAGCGGGGCGGGATGTACGGGGCGGAGCGGTGTGGTGCGGTGTGGAGCAGGGTGTGGTGAGGCGATGTCGAAGCGGGTGGGGCGGTGTTGAGCGGAGCGAGGCGGGGCGAGGCTGGGCGGAGAGCGCGGCGGGTGGCGTGAGCGCGCAGGTGAGGCGGAGAAAGCTGCCGGTGACCCTGGCCGTCGTCGCCGTGGGGTGGGGGTGGGGGGGGAGTGGGAGCGATGGAAGAAGGCAGCTTGCGCTGACTCAGCGGCCTTATTGCTTCCGCTGCGCCGCCGCCGCCCCCACTGCCCGCGCACTCTCCACGCGCACAATACCACACAAGCGCGCGGTGTGGGCGGCGGCGGAGCGGCAGGGAATCAAGAGCTGGAGACGGGCGAAACTGTTCGATCCACGAACAGTCTATAGCCATTATAAAACGCAGCGCGCTTCACTTTCAGTAGCAACACTATCCATACTCTTCTTTTTCTGTGGTCTTAATGGGTGATTAATTACTCCGTCAGCAGTACAAATAATCGATCTCCATAACCTAGGATTAGTGACTCGATTCCTCAACGTAGGGAATGATAAAGGATAAGAGTCACAATCTATAGAAATAGTGATGCAAAACAGTTTCTATTGTAAGTGCGCGAATATATTCCGGGTTATCGTTAGTAAGTGAAGTTATAAAGGCGTGTTTAACTCAAAAATACGTATATAAAATATACGCAATACATGGACAGACTTTCATTGAAATCATTCAACAGATTATTCTACTTCATCTGCTTGCAATTTCAGGCGAACACTTAATCCTTTCTAGTAGGCGAGTATTTCATTTTGCTGTCATAGTGCAATACCATTATTTCAACTTTCTCCATATTGACAGAATATTTTAACAGAATACTCGTTAGAAATTTCTGTTAGACTGTTTGCTAGTAGACATTTAGCTGATAGGGTTTGAAATTAGTAAGCATTTTTGTTGGTAGAAATTTTAGCTGTAGACATTTTTGTTGGACCGTGAACATTTAATCATTAGACTTAATATAGCTGAAGACCATATATTTATCAGTCATTTTTCTGATAGTTTTTAATACAGTTAGACATTTCTCCTGTAAGACGTACTTGAAGCGAAACGACAATATTAAAGCTGCTCGTAAAGAGGTATGTTTGATATTACGTTTTTAAAAACACGTCACATTGATACTACATTTCTGTGGTTTCTCCTATTTTTACCAGGCGAATGCCGGAGTAGTTCCCGTGATCTTTCTTTCCTCTTCATTGGCCTACCTTGTCCTTTCCCCCACACACTCACATTTACATGCATTACACAAGCACACACGACGGGAAACTAGTCGGAAACTTAGAGCTTTTCCCGGCTGGGGCGTTACCCACTGCCGCTGAGTGGTGGGGAGAATTCCCACGAGCTGTAGGTCGGCGCCGGATCTCGCATCCAGCGGAAAAGGAACCACCGCCACCTCCGGGACGAAAGCATTCACTAAACAAACGGAACTACTGACCACAGAAGTTGATGTGGCTGGCAAATTTAATCTATCAATCGTTCTATAACGTTCCACTGTGTCCATGTTGGATTATCTGCATCTCAGGTCTTTTACAGGAGATTCACGTATAACTTATGTCCTGTAATTACCTGTCTTCTTTGAAATTAAGTATTATTATTATTGTTATTATTATTAATGTGATTATCATTATTATTATTATTATTATTGTTATTATTAATGTGATTACTATTATTATTATTATTAGCATGTGCAGTGCAGTGGCGTGAAGTGCAGTGACGTTGTGTAACTGAGAGAAACGAGTGAGTAAGAAAGTCATTACAGCTCGCTGTATTGCAGTGCGGTGAAGTGTGGTGAAGTGAAGTTTGGTGAAGTGGAGTTCTATGAAAGATTGCACGGTGAAATATTCATGTGATTTTGTGAAGTTTGTATAGTTGTTAAGTTCTGTAATGTTAAGTTAGTGTATTCTGCCACCAAGTTCTCACACTTAATTGCAGAATTATTAATAAATCTAAATCTAAATCTAAATCTAACTTAAGGAAAATCGCTTCTCGGCGCCCGTGCTAACTGGCGAAGTTCTGTCCAAGAGTAAAGGTTCATTTAATACCGTTCTACCGACTTGGAAGCTCCAGGTTGTTTGCCAGAAAGGGTCGGCCGCAATGCGACTTCGCCTGCGCGCTAGGAAGTGTTCGAAACATTCGGGGGTGAACGGCCGTGCTCGTTCGAGCGCAAATCCATTCTGGCCCCAGGAGAAGCCTGAGAACCTCCATGGAATTTGAATGAACAAAATGGCTTCCAGTCAAATTCGACAAGGAAATGAACGGTTTGATGGAGCACAGGTCGTCTTCTCGCCGTTTCCTGAAGTCCGTGTGGCATTTCGGTGCTTTTCAGCCATGGACAATGGCTTTATCGCGTGGGAACGTTTGCTCCTTTTAAACATCTCTTTTCGATCGGTTTCGCTCATGGGCTGACCTTCGGTACGGTCTTAAGGTTTCCCTATTGTTTTCTGTTGTCTCCTGTTCACGAGGAAATATTGTTACAATTACTTATGAATCAAACCATGTACTT
Organism: Gryllus longicercus; assembly: GCA_038098605.1. Lineage (NCBI taxonomy): Eukaryota > Metazoa > Arthropoda > Insecta > Orthoptera > Gryllidae > Gryllus > Gryllus longicercus. Next base: position 1,740,122 of record JAZDUA010000134.1, read on the forward strand.
GTGATACTAATGACATGTATATCCAAAAAACGCAAGAACTAAAATAAAATGCAAGAACTACAAGAAGGCACTTTAAGTTTGATTTATGCATTACTTTGTTGTTACCTTCGCGATAAAATGCAAAAATCCGAAGTATACCTTCTTTATTTATGTATTTTCAATTTTTAATGCAACACAGTTGGTTACAGTCAAAGCATAATGAGAAAAAGTTTGTTCTGCAGGTGTATGTGACGAAAATATAACTACATGCCACTTCACACACCACACATCAGAAGATAGAAGCATATAACCTTTGTTATAAAGCTTTCAGAGCAGAGACACAACTTGCTACTCGGATCTAGGAACGGAGGTTCCTAGTTCATGACTTACTTCAAAATCATTTTGAAAACTATATATTACTAAGTTTGAATGTACGAAGAATAAGAAGGGAAAAAATTGCAGCCTCTGGCTCGTGAAAAGTGTACATGGTGTCGTTGGGTGTCCAGAAAAAAAAACAGTTCTTGACTGATTAATGCAAATATTTAATTATGTTATTCCGCCCATTCTCATACTGAGCGCACCGACGAATTCTTATACACAGTGTTTCTGCTTATGATAATTGCCATCCTGCGAGAGCAAGAATCCAAGGAAGAACCGCCAGCCATTGTTGCGTTATAGATCAGCAACTTTTCTTATATTGTTGTTATGTAAATTACTGTAGTACATATTACTTTATGCACATACTATACGAGGGTATTGTAGCATTCGTGAAGACTATTTTTGTTAAAAAAATCATTGTGGTGTTACATGAGAGTATTTTATTTGTTGTTCTTGGGTAGTGTGCGTGCGGTGTTTTGGAAAATAATTTGTTCAGCAATATTTTGCCAGCTGAATATCACAAAACTGTATTATTTTGCGAGACAAAAACAATTCTCATTTGAATTAAAAATTTATAATTGTATCAAGTGTAATTTGTGTGAGCAGTCAACCTTGTGAATGGACTTATAATTAATCCATTCACAAAGTTACTACAAAAATTAATAAAGACTATTGTGAATTAAATAACTTTTAGAACTACACGTCTGAATAAGGAAATTACATTTAGATATGAAAACAAATTATTTTATTAAACCTCAACAAGAATATCCTTCCTGAATTAAATGCTAGATTAAATTTTAAGTTATGTTGTATTTTGAAGATATCCAACCGAATTGAAAAATTAACTCACTGACATCAATCACTACTTACAACTAATGAACGAATGTCTTCAAAGTTCTTTTATAATAAAATAAGCTAAGTACTACCATACCGACGGCTATCACGGTTTTGACTTCAACTTTATCGGTTTTGGCACCGTCTGTCTGTTGCTATCTTGAATAGCCTAACCTAATGTATCAGGAGCACAGGTTTTGTGATTGTAAAAGAGACAGAAACCTTCAAGAAGTTTCACAGGTCGCATCACAATTGAATACGCGGCGCCAAGTGTGACACAGACGTGTCTTATCTCTTTAAATGCCTACCGTGTGCAGAATGCAATAATGTACTGCTCGTCCTTCAATTTAATGGACTTTCAAATAGGATCAGCTTCAGGATAAAACTCAGAACCTTTTGTTCTCGAAACCCAAGGATTTGAGTAGGAAACGCAAATTGCCTTTTCACACTCTGAATAACAAATTGATTGAAGGGTTTTATGGAATGTATGAAGTTTCGTGTTCTGTTCCACCCTCACATTGATTTCTTACTCACCTTAAAAATAGGGTGCAAGGAAGAACAAGTGTAGTCGTTTTATAATCTGCTGCTGCATTGAACATCAAATAAATATGATAGAGTAAATTTTTATCGACAAAAATGAGCAATGATGCAAATATCTTTTGAGTTTTGTGATAAGTTCTATATTTACAAGGATGTTACATTGGTATACGAAAAATCTATAGCAGTGAAAAAGGTTAGCGAGCCTCGGTAGCACGGATAAGGCAATTAAATCTCCCCTCGACGCAGTGGATTCAAGAAAACAACCCGCACTTACTCGCCGTGGCGTATGTCGCCTTGTATGTAACTAGTGTCGAAACTCTATCACCAACGGGACTAGAACCCAAGAACCTCTCACACAAAGACGCTGCAGAGTCAACAGCTGTTAACGAGAGCCATCCCAGAAGGTCCTAGATCATGAGAAATAGTCCATGTAAGGAAGGCCTATCTCACGGCCTTATAAGAGGTGTTCACCCGGCTCTCTGGATGGAAGTAGGGGGTCGCGGAAGAGGTAATGGAAACCACGACCATCACCGATCAGAGCAGCCGGTCTCTAAAATTATCAGTTGGTTGGTTGGTTGGTTGTTAGTGTTTTTCCGGCGCGTCAACTAAACGAGATCACTACTCCCGTAAGCGTAGTGCATGTTTATTTCTAGATTTTTTTTTATTTATATTTTTTATTTTTATTATTTCTAGATTTTCCCCGCTAGATGGGGAGATTCGCCGCCGACTTACCGTCGGCTAGCAGGGTTTTCCCCATCCAGGTATCTCCCATCTGCTAGGTACTGTCTCAGCTGGGACAAGCTCTAAGCTCCCGACCGGTCTCCCGGTATGTGCGCATTATGAGTCAGAAACATCGAGCGACACATCGAAAATCCGCCGTAGATGGAGCTCGCGCCTAGAACCTTCGAATTTCCGTTGCAGAATACCATTTTCGCAAGCGCGTCCACTCGCTTTCAAACTATTCGTTCAAAAATAGAACGCACACGCCGACGCGCCAGTGCTAATACGCAGGTATCAGCGCTGAATGGCAAGTGCGAGTTGCGGCTGCTAGCCGCGTTCACGCACTCCGGCCACGCGGGGCGCAACGCAGCCTGCGATTACGACACCCGCCACGCACCGTACGCGCATGGCACACGCACCGCGCCGGCTGTGCTAATGACGACCCATTACTAATATTAATCGAATTCATCAATTTCTGACGTCACGAGTACTCGACGGATCTCAATGGTTTACATCGTAAAGTATAAGGACGCTGCTGCCGATATCGTCTGTTTTCGCTCTCGGTTGTCTGAGTTATGATCCCTATCCGTGTATCTTCGATACTGTAAATCTAATCCGAGATCCATGCATGGATATTCTGGATATTATGAAGTGTGTATAATGTGTGTGTGATCAAGGAGGCGTTTGAAAGCCCATAATTCACTCCTTCTGTAATTTCAACCACTTTTGTCATTTTACCATCCCAAGAAAGTTATTTATAGATTAAGATGCTCCCACGTCACCTATCAAGGATTATCACCAGCAGCAAGGGAAGCATCACCAGCCTAAAGCATTTCTAGTTTTTTCCCGCCTTCGTGTATTTGAGGTACACCAAAATTTCTTTAATTAGTCCAAGTCTCTCTTCTTCTTTGAGACTGATGTTAATGGATTTCCTTTAGTAATTCATTATAAGATTATAAAAGATCATTCATCCACTTCCTTGCGTATTTTATTTGTTCTTAATTTCAAGTAATGATATCGGTTCTCTTCGTGCGTCATCTCAACGCTCGATGATGATGAGAATGATGGAAGTATTATGTGATACATCATAGAAAACTTCTTTTGAAGAAAATAAATTAAGATCAGTAATTTTAATAAGTTAAAAGGAATGCATGTCGTATTGTTCCTGAGCCTATCTCACAGCACGTACGTGTCATCGAATTGGGAAGCGGCATCTTGCGACACAATCAACCTTGGCACTTGTTAACTCTTCGTATTCACACTCGTGGTAGCAACGCCATCTTCCACAGCGAAAACCGGAAACCAGGCGAGGTGCGACATCGCCCCCACCGCTGCATTGGCGCTTGCAGCAACTCTGGGTGTCATTGACGGAAGTAGTGTGAAACAAACAGCACAACTTGCAACTCCGCGGGTCGCGGGTGGATTAGGAAACCCACAAGGTCTCTTCTCTAGACAGATAAGTATGCTTGATAGTTGTAGTTTACTCATTCGTGTGACCCGTTTCTGCAAAATTAAAACGGGGGAGGGACAGGTCGGCGAGTACCATGACGAAACGATTACTATTCATTCTATGACCTTCTGTGAACTCGTGCTGGAGGTTTGTAGCTCTACCTCTTGTTTTGTCATGGATAAGGTGAATATTCGCATGAAAACTGAATAGTATGTTGCAAGAATCCGAGGAAAATTTACATCGAAAGCTTTCTTGTAGGAAATATTATTTACGGAGATAATTATTTGATTGAAATTTGGTCTACTGCGAGTTTAACTGACAGCTTAACTGAAAGCGTGATGGACTGAATAACGCAGGATGTTGGTATTCAGTGAAGCGCAAAGCTTAATTGTGTCATACGGTGAACACGATCAAGTTAGTGTACAACGCCAATTGATTTAATGCTTAATTTTTGTTTAAGCATCTTGGAACTAAGGTGGGGTTACCTTCCTTAGTCAATTAAATGAAATTGCCGTTTCCAAAACAATAAATTGCCGTACGTACTTTGTTTACAAAAGATAAAATGGGAAATGGTAAAGAACTAAATTTTTGTAAATTAGGCAATAAACTTATTGAAATCGTGTGAATGTAATAATTCTAAGCTTTGCCTTTGCTAAGTGATAATTTAATAATTTAATTCTAAGCTTTGTTGGTTTTCTGAGATACGATAGTATTAAACATTTCTGGTGCATGTACGAGGGACGAAGATGATCAATTTTTGCCAATGAACTTGTGTTGTGAAATTATATGTACCGAAGCGGCACACAAGACAGACATTCGTTCCCGATTGTTAGGCAACTTCTAATGCAGTAGTGTTGGACTGGACACGTTTTGACACAGTTAAAGATTTCTGGTACCCACGGAACTCCATTAAGAACTCAGTTGCCTGACAATCAAGGACAAAAGTATTTGTAACTTCGATATATGAAATTTCTAGCCGGATGCTCATTGGCAATTCCTTATCATTTTGACGCCTCGAGATCTCCTAGACATTTGTAACATTTATTTTTAATCTCCCATGCATTGACTGAGATGGAGCGAGAAAATCTATTGGAATAAGTACCCAATTAACAAGAACTGAAAATATATCCATTAAGTTTCAGAATATTTAATAGTAATGAAACCACCAAGACCAAAGACATATTTGCATGAAAAATCATCCTTGTCATTCAACATATGTTTCCATGACCTTCCACAGGACATTCCTATCGCAGCTGATTTGTTATTTATAAAGAATCATTTCACTGAGTCATCTAAGCAATTCTTATTCCTTCAACGAAAGGCACTAGCGGTTCCCCGAGCAATAAAATTTCGGAGGGCACGATCGCAAACCATGTTGGTGCCTGTAACTACGCCTCATCGGGCTCCGTGCCAGGCCAACGTACCGCTTGAAGAGACAAGTAATAGGGATTCCTGCGAGTACCAACAGCGCAGGCACCGAGGGCTCCGCAGACTTCCAAATCGACGGGGGACTGAGGCCGCGTGCCTGACATTGAGGTGCGGGGAGAAGGCGCGGGAGCGACGGCGACAGGAAGGCGGAGGCGGCAGCGAATGTGGGCGGGCAAGCGGACGGGCAAGCGGACGGGCAAGCGGACGGGCAAGCGGACGGGCAAGCGGACGGGCAAGCGGACGGGCAAGCGGACGGGCAAGCGGACGGGCAAGCGGACGGGCAAGCGGACGGGCAAGCGGACGGGCAAGCGGACGGGCAAGCGGACGGGCAAGCGGACGGGCAAGCCGACTAGCGAGCGGACGGGCGAGCGGACGGGCGAGCGGACGGGCGAGCGGACGGGCGAGCGGACGGGCGAGCGGACGGGCGAGCGGACGGGCGAGCGGACGGGCGAGCGGACGGGCGAGCGGACGGGCGAGCGGACGGGCGAGCGGACGGGCGAGCGGACGGGCGAGCGGACGGGCGAGCGGACGGGCGAGCGGACGGGCGAGCGGACGGGCGAGCGGACGGGCGAGCGGACGGGCGAGCGGACGGGCGAGCGGACGGGCGAGCGGACGGGCAAGTGGCTGGGGATCGGAGAGGGGCGGGGCTTTGGAGGGGCCGGGGGCCCTTGGCAGTGCGTAAAGGTCGGTCACGCGCGGCCGTGGCGCTGACGCCGCCAGCTCGCCACCTAAGGAGATAATGGGACATTACGCACAGACGCACGCGCCACGCGCCGGCGGCGGCGGTGGCCCCGCGGGGCGCAGGAGCTCCTCTCAGCGGCGAGTGGCTGGCAGCAGCGAGCGGGAAATGTTCCCGCGAAAACAATCTCGCGTGTTGGAGACGTGAGCGATTCGGAAATATTTCGTTGTCTCCTTGTTTGAGGAACGAAGAATCGGGTCGTCGACACCGCAGACGGCAAGTTCAGAGTTTTGAGATTGGCACGTGATGAAAATATATTTACTTTTATTTGAGTTTTAGCCAGGTTTAGTAAATCTCCAACATGCAAACGACGAATTTCGAAGGTTAGCAAGCTTCAACAGAAGTAAACGTCAAACTTTCAATATTTTTTTTTATAATTTCCTATTTGTTCCTGCTAAAAACGCCATTTTCTTTCTTGTATTCTAGATGTAAACGCGAGGCAGGTTTTTGTAGAAATATTTCCGTTTTGTGTCTTTCATGGGAATAAGAGTTTACATAATGAGATTACCAAGTGGTATTTGTGAGACGCAGAAGTTTTTCTTTCTTGTCACACCCAATCTTCGCATCACAATTCTTCAATTGTAAAATAGATACGATCAACAACCTGTCCAGCACACAGTTTTGTTCAGCGGTTTACAGACGGTGACATTCACAGAACTGTACACGAAACCGACATGTTATAAAAATTTTCCTCAACAACAATTGTTTTGAGTTTCATCAAGAAACACGCAGACAGTAGAACAGGTTCAAAGTTTCGTGTACCTGTAGGGGAGTTAATACGATCTTTGGCAAAAAGAGCATAACAAGAATCGAGGTTCTAATAAAGTTGTTTTGGAATTCCTACATCGCCTAATGAAGTAGCATCATGGCAAATCTTCTAAGAAGTTATTTAGATGTTTTTAGTCAATTTTTAGCTGTTTTTTAGTCAATTCATATTAAGGGGGTTTGTCTTAGAATAATTTGAGGCGTACAATCTTGCCTATGCTCAATTAGATCATATGTCACTAGATAAACGTTGACTCTCTGTGCATTTCAAGACTAATGATTGACATGGTGGTCACGTCTGATCTTTTGTTCAGACATTGCAATACAGAGTGAAAACGAAGATTACGGATCCAGGGCGCCCATTGGAACAACTTAATCCAGCGGTTTGAATCTTCTCTCTACAGTGCAAATTTCATTACCAATACCCAAATCACAGAAGGGAAAGTTAGACGATTGCTACTAGTGTGCCGAAACGAGAAAATCATGGGAGACGCGAGAGTGAATAATGGACAGGCTTCGAAAAAGATATCGAGTCACCTACATTTATTGAGCATACACAGTGAGCAGATTGTTGAAAATTGTGCCGGGCATGGTCCACCCCTTAAAAAAGGTGCACAATAAAAGTAGTTTTATTGCTCAATAAAAGTTTTTCCCAGTCAGGTAGCCAATTCGTATGCAGTAGAGGCGCGATAATCCGCAGTAATTGGCGATAATGGTACCTCGTATTGTAAAACAACTCTGATTACATGGAAAAAAGGAAAATAAATAACGGAACTTTCAACTTCAATGTATAACGAAGTGAAATTATTAAAATTACAGATACAAACATTCATGAGCGCGAACCGGTCACAACCATGTAGAAGACAGACGAGTACTGGCACTGGCCGCCGCACACGTGACTTTCCATCCAGCGTTGCCAAACCAGTCAAGAGCCAGTCTTGATTTTCGCTGCTTCTTTGCTACTGACTTGGCGTACATCAGACCACCACGTACTGTACGGAATCACAGATGATCAGGGCTCGGATAACCGTGTCTCTACTGTATATCCTCCATTTAAAATTTCCACGCAGAAGTATTCAAATCAAGGAATCCAATCCAAAAGAAAATGCTTAGCACTCAGTACTTCTATACCGATTGTTTGATTGACTTTGGTGAGTGATTCCGGGCACGTCAACTACTAGGTCCATTGGTCCCTTAATCATAGTGCATGTTTTGTTCGGAAGTTGGCGAGATTCGGTTCTGCTGTATGCCGGCGCCGACCTACCGGCGGCTAGCAGGGTTTTCCTCAACCAGGTATCTCCCATCAAGGGGGTACCACCCCAGCCGGTATAAGCTCTAAATCCCGAACCGTCTCCAGGAGTGTTTGGTAGTGTTGTGCATGTTAGTGTAAGTGTTAGTGAAAGTAAGAGGTGAGGACAAGGAAGAGGAAGAAACGATTGCGCGCGATCCATGGTCCGTTTGTTAGAGCACTGCTCCGGCATTCGCCAGGTATTGATCGGAGGAACCACGGAAAACTACCCATCAGAGCAGCCATATGCTAGAATTCTCCCTCCAGACAGCGACTGAACTCAACCTAGCTGATAAGCTAGGATCGACAATCCTGTCACCGTGGGGAGTAACTCTAGAACCTCTCGGTCAGAGCACAGCAGCGCTCAGTTGACGCACTGAGCCATCTCTCGCGGTCTGTCTGCCTGGAGAAACGCACCAGTTCGGCCCCTGCGTGGGCCTTGCGGGCAAGGGAACCCTGCCGCGTGTGGAGAAGCGTGGATGACGTGGAGCGCTGGCAGGGGGCGTGGCGGTGGCGGTGGCGGTGGCGCGCCGCCAGGAATGCGCGCTTGCGAAGCGCGTTACGCCTACGACGCCGCGTCCAAGCCGCCGCGCTGCGTCGCGCATGCGTCCAAAGTGGTCCAAAAGCCGCACGCAGTAACCAGATGTGGATCAGGAGCGGATCTAGAGAGTATCTTGGGGGGAGGCGGAGCAATTGCAGTTCAGTTTAAACATCTTCTCTTATTACTTTACACACGTCTTTTTTTACGTTACAAGAAAGAAACCCTAGATGAATCGACGAGTGAGTCCAAGAATACCTTTGTTTATGTAACACGAATTTGCGCGAGAAAGTTTCCTTTCGTAATTTCTTTTATTTGAATATTCCAAAGAGAGTAAATCATAAAAGAGAAACTTGGACTCATATTATTATTGCGTCCTTTGCAGGGACATTTTTTTCCTCTAGCAAGCAATGTGAAATTCTAAAGATGTGCCATCCCGTCGCGTCAATTCGAACCCTGATCAAAGTCTCATATTTTTCGTTTGTATTCTTAGTTTTCGTATACACGTGAATAAATTGTGATAGATATTTTGTGAATGAAATTTAGGAAAATCTACTTCGATTAGCAAGCTCGGTGGGATTCATAACTGACGTCCTTTCCTCGGGAAGACAGAGAGCAAATACTGCTCACGATATTTTAAGAAGGCTGGGGAAGAATTGAGCAAATATATGCATCTTCAGTTTAAACGAATAGAAGGACATCAACCTCTCTGTATATTTGCCATTTTAATAATTAAAGGTGTTCAAAGATTGTCACCCCGTCAGGGCCTCCACACCAGGTCTCGTGGTTTACGCCCAGTTGCACTAACTACTGAGCTACTGAAACAAATTCTTTGAACAGTTTCATAGATCACAGGGCGGAAGACTATTTACCATTTGCTTTTTTTCAGATTACAAACGCACACCCAATAATAGAAAACCTTTACTCTTTCGTTTGGGACTGTGTAGTCCTACTAGGGCACCGCCCGCAGTTCGGCCACGCTGTGCGCGGCGCGAGAGGGAACGGCGCTCCCTGCATGGGCGAAGCGCAGAACCGAAGCTCCCCTCCCCTCCCCTGCCCTCACCCTCCCCCTCCCCTTCCCTCCCTCGCAGACCCGGACGCTTTCACGCGTCGCTGCTCGCGCCGCCGGCGGAATGCGAGAGAAAATACGCGGCCGCGCGAGAGGAAGGGGTACGGCGAATGAGGTAAAACAGCGGACACGGAATAAACGCCACTGATCGACGTTTCGGGCCAAGGCAGCTGCTATGGTTATTAATCCCGTTAGTGTAATGAATCGAGACGTGGCGGTGATTCCTTCCCGTACTGGATGGTAAGATCCGGAACGGACATACACGTCGGGTTGCGGAGAATTTCCCCTTACTTCTAGGCTGTCCGGGTGACGCCGCGTCGTTGGCAGATAGGCCGACGTTTCGCCCGTCATGTCGCAGGCTTCTTCAGGGTAGTGACACAGTAAAGTTCCGCCTGTGTCACTACCCTGAAGAAGCCTGCGACATGACGGGCGAAACGTCGGCCTATCTGCCAACGACGCGGCGTCTCCCGGACAGCCTAGAAGTAATGGACTCGAGCCGCGGAAGCCTACGTGTACGAGAATTTCCCCCTCCAGATATCACCCTCAGCGGGGCACCGTCCCAGCCGGAACAAGCTTCCGTCTGGTTTCCCGGCACGTGTGGTAGTGTAGTGCGTGTTAGTCTACGAGGGTGAGGATAGGACAAGGGATGGGAAGGGAAGATCGCGCACAGTCTGTGTAATAGGGTACTGTTTCGGCATATTCGGCCAAGTATTCACGGGGGAAATCCCGGGAAATTACCGATCTAAGCAGCCTGTCGCTGGAATTCTCCTCTACACAGCGGGTGAATTTGATCTAGTTGTGTAGCCTGGTTCGAAAACCTGGCACCGAAAGAACGCTAACTCTACAACTTCCCTATCAGAACCACTGCAGTCAGTGGCTATGAGAGCTCTGAGCTAAACACAGCTGGTAATAATGGAGTAAAAAATAAGGCCGGGTTATTGGCGAAACTCGATTAATTCGATTTGTTATACAGGACGAGTCATATCGGATGTTTAAAGGGCATTAGCGTGTTCTAGGCAATTTTTGGGCCATTTTCCTGAGAAACACTTCCTTATTGCGCAGCAGTTTATCGGGAAATCTTATTCCAGAGGCTCCAAAAGCTGATCTTTACGGTGAATCGAATTATCAAGCGCAAGTGCTAAGTATGTGAAGAGAGAAAATTTACGTTCTTTGAATGCAAACCAAGAAAACGTATGTATGTGAATTGATGGAACTGGGGTGCGAATTACGACAGCATTTATCGAAGCGAGGAGTGACAAACGTCTTCCAATGTCTCCCACAACCGAATTTCAGAAACTGCACCAAACGTTTCCAGGCACAGAAATGCGCCCCCCTCTCGAACCTGTATGGAATTCTTAAGTGTCTCGAGGGAAAAATAATATTTTGCAAATTATATACGTTGAAACGAAATCCGGAAATCACGCAAAACCCTTTCTTCTTACTACAAAACTGGAGACAAATGTATTGTTGGTCACATTGAGAGTGGGCTCGTGTTTCCCTTTTGTTTTTTCTTACAGCCGAAATGGCACATCGTGAACTCTTACAGCAGCGAGGTCAAAACCGAGCGAAGTAATGGATTTTTAAACGAGGAAAAATAGTTCACATTTCTTTTTTTCTAATGGAAAGCAAAGTCAGTTGTCCACCGTTGCGGGTTTGCTGGATGTAAAAGAACCTCAAGCATAAATGACGCGTCTGAGCAAATTTCTGAAACTATCCATCGTTCTAGTTGTACGAGTAGTAATTCAATTCGCAACTAGGAGGTGTAAGGTCGGTCCGAAATCACACGATCACTACTACTACGTTGTCACAGCTAGAGAATCGTAACTACATTCATGGCTACAATGGCGGTCGTTTTATCTCCAGCAGAGATTGGCTTAGTCTAGACAAACACTACATTTTTCCTCTCAAATAATTAAATAAGTTGAATGGGTTTATTAAGAGATATTTGGTAAATAAAATGTCAATTAGCACGGTAATAAGATTCCAAAATTTCTCTCGATCCCCCTCTCCATCAATAAAGGATCAATGGACACTGGAACGAGCAGATTATTTCCTAATGTACAAGTGCACTACTGCATTTAACTTCCAAACACTGTTCAAAAACATAATATGGCAAAGTTGAACGTCAGTGGCATGGTGAACGACAAGAAATATCAATAGAAATGGCTTCATCGTGTAATCAAGATTGAGATAAATAGGTTCCCGAAGTTATCTCTTTTGTACAAACCTAATGGCTGAAGAGAGGTGATGTTCAATGGACAAGGTTTCATCAATTCTAAATGTTGGACAGTGCCTGTGATTCACAATCCTTATAAAGAAGGCGAAGGAGGAGGTGAAAGAAGAAGAAAACTATGACAATATTTCATGTGATTACATATTTTTGATTAAGTTTTATTAAATTAATTTCTCATGTGTGTTTTGTGTTTAAGAAGCATTGCGTTCCACAAGTTGCGGTATATTATTCAGAATTTCAAGTCTAAAGATTTACATTTGCGACCACCCACTCCCATTCAAATTCCGTCAAATTTTGTCGAAGTGGGGGGACGTATTATTTCTACTTTGTACATTTATTAACACATTATAGTGACTGTAAAAAATGTCTTGCAGGCAGAAATATTAGCATTTTCAATGTTATCGACTTGGGTTATATCATGCATGATAAAATTTTTCACTTGCGGCTAAATCATCCTTTCATATGATCAGCTATTTTGAACACTCTGTAACGTAAAAGACAATTTGTGGCGTTTTTGATGATAGATATAGGATAGTACATGAAAAATATTAACAGCTAGTTACAATTTAAAAAAATGTGAACTAGTTTTTCTCAAAAACTGCTCCAAAGTTTTCTGTAAATATTTTGCTCCAATATAGCAAAGTTTGCTCAATAATATGGTAAAGATCCAATTTTCATTAAAACCTCTTGGATTTTGAAACTTGCAAAAGTTCCAATTTTATTCTGAACCTTGCCTATACTTTTAATAATCAAGTTATACTTATAATAATAATAAAGGGGTAGAGGGGTGTTAACAACACCAGTGAACCTGGGCAAGCCCTTTGTTCCCTCATCATTGATATGCCGACCCAGCCGACCCGGTACCACCTTTGGGCGGTCCCAAGAGCCCGGCGGTTCTGACACCCTAGGCAGAGGAGATCAATAGATCTCCGCTTCGGCCGGGACTATGCCCTTCCACATTCTGGAAATATATACTTATAATGGAGCAATATATTCCTTATATACTTATAATGGAGCAATATATTCCTTAATATTAGGTCAATAAATCATATGTACGTTTTTTAGGTATTAGAGATTCGGGGTAATTTTAATACAAAATTATCATATTCTACAAAAACTGATCCGTATTAATTATCTTACTCTACATACATTAGAGCGTACATCGTTGATTAATATTGACACTTCGTAAACTGAAAGTCGGAGACGGACTCTTGCCGTTACAACATCTTTCTTACCAATTTCATTCTGGAGTTGAGAATAGTGTGGATCTGGTGTAAGTACGAATTTCATTTCAAGCTATGAACTTTCGAAGGTTGTAAATTCAAATTTCCCGCCTTTCTTTTGCTGAAGAGATTTTCTCTGAGTGTCTGAAGAATAACACGAGAAAATATGTGATGCATTACGGTTTTGTTAGCATTTCTTAATGTTGTGACTTCAAAAGTTGGGTTTTCCAAAAGGATTTACTTTTGTATTTTACTCTTTTCATAATTCAGAAAAGTTTTATTCAGGTCACATTACGTTGCAAAACATCGTGGTGAGTCTAATACCAAAAGCGGTCAAGGCGTGAGCCACGAAGTTCGACCGTAGAATTACTAAGCTGTTGTCACTTACTGAACAGAGAAACAAAGCCTGCAGTGTATGTAGATGTCTCTTTCTCAAACAATTACATACGCGCATTTTAGGGTATGGGACAACACAAACTTCAACCACAAACAAACAGTAGCTTGGCGTTTGTGATGAGGTTTAGTTACATAGAAATATTGTTTAGTATTTTAATTCATGAACTTCCAGTGAACATTTATTAGGTTTATTGCATTTCGAAAGAAAGATTTACAGTTACACTACACTACTTCCGTTACTATGTTGAATAAACTGGTCAATACATCTTGAACTTTAATCAAAATTCTCTAGATTGAAATGATGTCGAATGGAATTTTTACTTCAGTATTTTACAATTAGCATAACTTATTTTAAAAAGTATAAACAAGATTTAATAAATAAATTCTAAAATATTATTTCTGTATCTTGTGACGACAATTCAAAATTGTGTTTATTGTGCAATTATGTTGTGTTTTTCTAGAATGATGTTAATCACACGTCCAACAGGAGCATGTTACTATCTCCGCAAGATGAGAGTTTCACACAAACCTGCATTCTGGAGCACTTGAATTCAGCATTCATAGACAAATATTCTTTTATGGCCTGATTGTGGAGTGGAAATTGAACGTAATCCGTCAGATTCAATTTAATAATCACTCATAAGTAAGTGTTAAGGAGTGCCAAAAATTCCTCTCCATGTTTAATTGCCAGCACCCCATCAGGGCCAACACACACAAAAATTTTAAAATGGCGATGAAAGAAGTGAAAGATTGTAAATAAAGAAAGGGAGATCTAGTAGACGAAGAGCAAGACAGAAAGAAAAAGAGGGGAAAGACGGAGAAGAGTCGTACAGAAAACGGCGATGAAGAAGAAGAATGAGTAGGACTAAATGGATGCGAAGAAAAAAATGATGAGGAATAGTAGCACGAAGATAAAAACAATCACAAAAAAACTAAGAATAATTAGGAAATGAAGATCGGAAAGAAAGTAAATTACAAAGAAGAACAAGCGGAAGATAAGAATCAAAATATTACCAAAGACAAAAAAAAAAAAAAGAACATCGATTACGAATACGTAGAAGGAGAAAAGCCGTCTGAACCCCGTATGACTCCTCCTCTCGCTCCGCACGAGAGAATTCCGCGAACCGGATCGTTCGCAGTAACGCCGATGGGCGTGCGGTGCGGCGCGGGGACTCGGCTCACGTGCAGAGACGCGGAGGCGCGGCGGCGGCGTGGGGCGCGGGTTTTCCATGCGTGCCGCCAGCATCCAAAGCAGCGAGGAACACGCGACGACCCCGCCACGCCCCTCCCCGCCCCGCCTCGCGCCACGCCGCGCCCGCAGCAGCGACTCTCAGCACTGCGCTCCACAAGATCGCCACGTGTCCGTCCTATAAATCACCCTCGTCCAGTAATGGGTCCCGGCTTAGATGGCTGTCGCTGGAGCGCCTGTGACCGGTGGTCCGGCGGTGGAAGAGTTTTCGACACTAGCTCATCAGCTAATTCGAATTCAGATGCTGTCAAGAGGGGAATTCTAGCGGCTGGCTGCACTGTTCGGTAGTTTTCCGTGGTTTCTACCATCAGCACCTACAGCGACTCGTTGAGCACTGCGCTCCACAAGATCGCCACGTATCCGTCCTATAAATCACCCTCGTCCAGTAATGGGTCCCGGCTTAGATGGCTGTCGCTGGAGCGCCTGTGACCGGTGGTCCGGCGGTGGAAGAGTTTTCGACACTAGCTCATCAGCTAATTCGAATTCAGATGCTGTCAAGAGGGGAATTCTAGCGGCTGGCTGCACTGTTCGGTAGTTTTCCGTGGTTTCTACCATCAGCACCTACAGCGACTCGTTGAGCACTGCGCTCCACAAGATCGCCACGTGTCCGTCCTATAAATCACCATCGTCCAGTAATGGGCCCCGGCTTAGAAGGCTCGGCTGGTGCCACTGCAGTGCCTGTGACCGGAGGTGCGACGATGGTAGGGTTTTCGACACTAGCTCGTCAGCTAATTCGAATTCAGATGCTGTTAAGAGGGGAATTCTGGCGGCTGGCTGCTCTGATCGGTAGTTTTCCATGGTTTTTACCGTCAACACCAGGCGAAATCTGGAGCAATACCCTAACAAACAGCCCACGGACCACGCGCCATCTTTCCTTCCTTGTCCCCTCCTCACCTTCTTACAAATACCCACACCTGTACACACTACACTACCACACAAGCCAGGATACTAGTCGGGAGCTTGATCCGGCTGCGCGGTGCCCCGGTGGTGGGAGATACCTGGTTGAGGGAAACCCCGCTAGCCGACTGTAATTCGACGCCGATTCTCGCCATCCAACGGAGTAACATCACCATCATCACCACCCCCTCCCGTGGTACAAACATGCAGTACTCTTATGAGGCTAATGACATGAGCAGTTGGCACGCCCAGAATCACTATTCAATCAATCAATAGAAAAACTTGAGCATTGCGATCAAGAAGATGCTCCAAGAGTTCTTTCCATTAATTGCCCTCATCCTATAATGTGTAAGTGGTGGAGTAACGTGAAAGAAGATTAAGCACGTGCTTTGGACCCAGTGTTAGCAACCCGAAATATTTTTTAAACGAAATTTAGTCGTAGTTCATAAATATGAAAGTCATAATAGATGAATATAGGGTTAATAATAATATTATTTCAAGGATTACAGCGAATCATATTGGCTGTCTAAGTGACGCCGCGTCGAAGGCTGTGATGTTGCCGTTTCGTCCGTCTTATCATGTCTTCTTGAGGACTGAAGTGCGTCAGGGTGGTGGGTGATCGGTTTAAAACTGTGACAGACAAGGTTGTGTTTGCCATCCTGGACGGCCGTGGATGCTAGAGTGTGTACCGACTCAGCGCCTCGGTGTGAATGATCGCAGGTTCGAGTATCGCCATGGGCATGATTTGTTGCCCTTGACTTTCATGTATGTACGTTCTCTGGGAAGTCCTTATGTGTTTGCTGATTACAGACAGAAGATTTTGCAAGTGTGTCAGTATCTAATAAGAAGGTTAATGTGTGTCCCCATGAGGGACATAGCAAGTACCCGGAGCGGATAACCGAAATCGACTTCCCCAGATGCTGGAAGAAGCCTTCGGAAGACAAAATAAAGAGACGAGGCTGTGATTGGCGATCTGTCCAGTCAAATAGGTGTCCGCATCACAGCCTTCGTTCCGGACACCCGGACACTCAAGGTCATTCGCATGACCCTGGCCGAGCACGCCTTAGACTTCAAAGGTTACAGCGTATTTTCGCATTAATTTTTATACACATTATCAACAACAATATGGGAGTCCCTTTGTTTCAGGGCCCTCTACGAAATTAATCCGGCCATG
The DNA here is from genome assembly GCA_038098605.1 of Gryllus longicercus. NCBI lineage: Eukaryota > Metazoa > Arthropoda > Insecta > Orthoptera > Gryllidae > Gryllus > Gryllus longicercus. Next base: position 1,757,022 of record JAZDUA010000134.1, read on the forward strand.
CCCTCATCAATAATTGGGTACCTATCATTTAATGGGTACCTCTTGAAGTGGTAACTACTCTGCTACGCGGAACCGTCAGGTTGCGGGATGGAAATTCATGTGAGCCAAGCATGTTTTTAGCCCAAGGGTCTCCAACAACACTATCCGTATTATCATCCATTCGTTCACATTTTCTGAAGAGTCGTAAAGTCTAAAAGCAGGTGATGTGATGCAAGAGAAATCAAACAATCTTCCTTAAAATTTACCCCTATGAAAAGAACAAGAGCACAAAAAACCCGAATGTGTCGAGATTTTGGGGCAAAAATGTGAAGATATAGTACAAAAATGATAATGTCGTTACCATTTCAGTTTAAATCACAAATTTCTAGAGAGAGAATGCCAGAGGCAAAAGAAGGCCGAGAGGCTGAAATATGTCGTGGCGAGTTAAGAATTTCTGAATGATAAAAGGTCTCTTGAATATGATAGTTTTTGTTTTCTCAGAAAATATATCGAATGCATACCTGTCACTTGATTTGATAAGTTAGGGAGAGTAGAATTATTCTTGTTGCAGTTAGCTTTTAATAGATTTTAGAAAACGGTTCGTGTGGCGTTACCTGACTCCTGGTAGTATGTACTTGATATATTCAACGGAGAAAGGCACGCCAAAAATGTTGCGCGGTAGAGCTTTATTTAGGCGAGAAATATTTGAAATATAACCATGGTGAATAAATAAACATTTTGGACTATTTTAGTGAACCGCTTCTCTTCCGCGTCACATGCATTACGTAGATACTTTCGCACTAGCGAGAGGCACTTTGGGTAGGATTACACCACAAAATTCTTTGAATAACTTGGCTTAGAGAAAGTGGCATAACCATTAGGTAATGAAAACGAAAACATTTATTGTCTCAGTTTCTCGATTTCAATACAAAATGTCCTCTTGCTGCTTTCTGCATTGAACACTAAGCATACTATGACTTAAGTCACAAGGGACAGAGAAACACTACCGAGACGTTAACAGCATGCATTTCTCACCCGCGCCTCATCTCTGTTCCTTGACGACATCCTTTAACGTATTTCTTCAGCTGCCAGTCGTCTAACTTTGCATTCTTCTCTCACTCTCGCTCTCGCGCGAGATATTTTCAATGCTCGCCGTTGGCAAACAACGAAAGGAGGCGCGGTCGAGTACATCACTCGAAGCATATCAACATTTCGATACCTCGAATCGCGACTTACCACTATCAACTCTAACAACGCTAGATCGATTTACTATTTTAGTAGGGATACAAAGAAGCCCATGAAAATGCAATTTGCTTAATTGGCATGATACTTCCAAAATCATGGGTTAAATCTCTCTTTTCATAAGACTAAAGGTATTTTCTTATTCGAATGTTAAAAGAATCATCGATGCTCAACTTCACACAGATCAGACTAAATAAAGATGAGTAAACGAGATAAGAGCGAGGGAAACGTGCCGTGTATTTGTTCTTCCCATCCCAGCTACCACGTATAATGCGGAAATACTAATAGGTTCGGATTCCGGTAAAAAAGTAACGAGTCTTGTGAACAGAAGTCTTTCCCGCGCTTTCATTCTGAACGGAAGTAAAAATCCAACTTTCATGATGCTAATAGGATTCGGTACTAAACTTATTAACAAACTTTGATGATACTATTAGCTATTAAACGTATTAATAAATTACGCTTTATCTTTCATATCAATTATCATGATACGATAAAGATCTACAAAACCTCATTCTTCAAATACCTAAATTAATTATTATATTGTCTACCACAGTTGTACAAATCTGACATTCTGCAAATAATTTCCATTTAATATTTTATCTGTTTTAAAAGTAAAAAAACTGTTCATCCACAGACACCAAAGAAGCCAAACAATAGGATGCCGCTAGATAAACTAGGAAACAAAATGTTCAACGCAATTAACAGTCCACAACCCTGTTCTCAGAAATACACTCAATGTCTCTGTCCCCAGAAATCCGTGAACAGAACTGAGTGCGAAACGACAGCCACATCCCACCACGTTTTCGTCGCCAAGCCTCGACCTAGGGCACTCGAGTTGGAGGTTTGCAGTCGTCGCGCCTCGCGCCGCTATGCCAGGAACGCGCCCGTTCGCGCCTCGTCATCGCTTACGGAGGATCAACTAAGCGGTGTAGCGCACGTTGAGGCGGCCGCTGCGCAACGCACGGCGGCGGCGGCGGCGGCGGCGGCGGCGGCGGCGAGGGCGATTTCAACAGCGGCGCGTCCAAGCCTCGCGCTCCTGACCTCAATTCGGCGCCTCCCGCGCTTGGAATCACTAGGGTTCGTACTCCCTCGCCGAAATGCGGGGTAGAACGCGTTCGCCCATCCGACGGGACGAACAACGAACGACTTGTCCTTAGGAGTAATTGTTAGTAAAGTTAATCGTCGACGTCATTGAAGACATATGATGTTATTAAAATGCTCGAATATATTTTTGTCTAAAGTTACTTTTTTTCGTGATTCCTCACAGTACACCGGAATTGAACATTGAAAAGACATAATAAGTATCGTTACTTCGAAGTCGTTGGATCATAAATTTAATTGTACAATTTAATTGCAAAAAATATTCCATTTGTATAGTAGAGTATTTTTAGTTGATATTTCGGAAGAGTTTAGCATCATCTTGAAATGTAATTTCTTTGTTCATAAACAGAAGACGGGGCTGGCAAGGATTTTTTGTATATTAGCTCTTAAAACGTTCAGCGTTTTTCACACGAAGCACATTAATCTTTGAAAACAGAGTCACTCCGTAATATGAAACCATTATACTCTAATGCTGTTAACAGCGATATTTTAATTTTTAATGTACATATCTAAAATGTGCTTACAGAGTATTGGTTTATTTACAATATTATTTTTAAGTTATTGGAAATTGGTTATGAATTTGTCTCGCTTGAAAGTACATGAAAATTGGTTGGGATCAAGACTTTCTTTAAAAATAAATACTAACCGAACTGTAGCAAAAGTAGTTTCGTTTTTAAGAAAAATATTAATCATCGAAAATTCGTCGCGGCCTACGTCCAAGGTCGCACGAGTGAAGGGACTCCCGACAGATCAGCGACTTCAACGCACGTGGAAGACGAAACGCTGACTCGAGAGGGGAATCCTAACAACGCAAGGCACGTTTTCAAATCTTTCTTCTTAGTAGATAACAAAGTCCTAGATGCCGATCCTGTGGCCGAGATCGCTAAGGCAGTAGTGCCGTAGTGATCTCGGATGGCGGGCTGGAGTCCCGCCTCGGACATGGTTATATTGTGTTCGTTCTTTCACACCGCCAATCTTTATCATAGAGTTATCCTCAGTTACCATACCGTTACAAGCAATAGTGGTCGCTAATGACCTAGAAGTTGATGCGACCTTAAATAAAAAAAATAAAGTTCTATATCTATCAGCGTATATAATATACAACAAAATGTCACTTCGTTGCGCGTTAAAAAGCAAAACCCAAAAAGAAGGAATTCCTTAATTCAATATTCAGTTAAAATTTGGTTGATACTATAAATCATTATAGACAAAAAAATGTTCATGATACATTCATAAATTAGGACATATTATTGCCTTTACGAGTTCAATATACGATAAAAGAAATATTAAATTAATATAAGATAATAGTATTGTACGATAATCTATGTGCATTATATCTGTAGCTATGTGAAAGAGTACTTTTTGTGCCCAAAGATAATCAACATTTATTGTCGTCAGAAATGAATCTTTACAACATTATGGTAAAATATCAAAATACATAACACACGTTTTCAGTGTTTCCAAAATTCCCTGTTTAAAATAATGTTTATGAAGTTTGAAATAGTAACAAAACCATTTCGAAGAGCGTCTCCATTTTCGAGTATTACAATCTTTTATATTCTTACAAGTCGCCCTCTTCACGGCTAACGGATACATTCGTACTTAGGGAGGTGTTGAAGTCTTTTTGTAGATACTTTTTTTTGTTATTTAAGGTCACATCAACTATTAGGTCATTAGCGACCACTATTGCGTGTATCGGTATGGTAACTGTGCGGGTTGCACGATATGATGATGATAGGGGTGTGAAAGGACGAACACAATTCAATCATGCCCGAGGCAGGGCTCCAACCCACGATCCTTCGGTCTGAGATCGCCACGGCACTACTGCCTCAGCGATCTCGGCCACCCGGACCGCCGTTCGTAGAGACTTCTAAGGCCCAACGATGTTCGTTCCGCTCCCATCATCTCCTACTGTCAAAGGCTTCGTGGAGGAGGAGCGAACAGCGCCGGCTAGCGCACACGCGACCGCGTGGCTGCCTCGTCTGTTCGGTCGCGCACCGTTCCCCACTAAAGGGATTTTGAATAATAAAACCCCACCATCCGTTTCAAAGCGCTGTTCCTCCATCGCAGTATTAATTTTACATCCAAAAAGACGCATCTCACAAGGCTAACGTAAACATTACGATTCAAGGTCCGACAACTCTTCTCGAATGTTTTGTCCACTTGCATGAGCGGCGGCTTGCCGTCGCACTCACCTGTTGGGGCGACGGGGCGAGGGCGGTGTGGGGCGGGAGCGCGGGTGGCGCGGCCTGGCTGGTCTGCTCGTTGCCGCTGACTGGAGCCTCGGCTGGCGTCGTCGCGGGCGCAGGCACTGGGGCTCTGGGCGACCGCGGAGGTGCGACTGACAGCCCCGCCGCTCGGCCGTCGCTAGTGAAAGCCTCCGCCTCCGCCTCCGCCCCCCCTCCCCCTCCCCGGCCCCACCCCCACACGCCCGCGCTCTTACGCGCGACTCTCAATGAGACCCGGGGAGACCTTGCCCCACCCCTCCCCTCCCCCGCCCCTCCCCCGCCCCCGCCCGCCCTGCGCCCTTCTCGGTCGCCCCCGGCGGGTCACGTTTCGTCAGAGTTAGTCTCTACACGTTGCCTCTGCGTCACGTGGGAGATGCAGAAACAGTACACCGGAATTGAACATTGAAAAGACATAATAAGTATCGTTACCTCGAAGTCTTTGGATCATAAATTTAATTGTACAATTTAATTGCAAAAAGTATTCCATTTGTATAGTAGAGTATTTTTAGTTGATATTTCGGAAGAGTTTAGCTTCTTCTTGAAATGTAATTTCTTTGTCCATAAACAGAAGACGGGCCTGGCAAGGATTTTTTGTATATTAGCTCTTAAAACGTTCAGCGTTTTTCACACGAAGCACATTAATCTTTGAAAACAGTCATACCGTAATATAAGATCATTAAATTCTAATGCTGTCAACAGCGATATTTTAATTTTTGTCGCTAGTGAAAGCCTCCGCCTCCGCCCCCCTCCCCCTCCCCGGCCCCACCCCCACACGCCCGCGCTCTTAGGCGCGACTCTCAATGAGACCCGGGAAGACCTTGCCCCACCCTCCCCTCCCCTGCCCCCGCCCGCCCTGCGCCCTTCTCGGTCGCCCCCGGCGGGTCACGTTTCGTCAGAGTTAGTCTCTACACGTTGCCTCCGCGTCACGTGGGAGATGCAGAAGTTTTTTTTCTTGTATCGTTTTCCACCTCGTAGTAAGTGCCGCGTATGTAGAATATGCGTTCTCTCGCGTTTTTATTTGGAATATGAAAATAATACACTGCATGTGTGACGCATTTCTGTGAGAAAGCTTTAAACTACTGTCAAGGAGATTTCATAGAGTATGTGAAGAAATTGTTATTGCGAGTCTCCATCCCGGGAGCAATTAGATGTGGAGCTTGCGCGACAGGTTGGGGACATAAAATATCCCCTGTCGTATTTCGTAACCATTAATTCTTATCTACTTGTTTCTATTTAACGTGGGAGTGGCACAGGCTTTTCCTTATTTGATTGACATATCAATGTAAGTAAATCAGGACGAATAGCAATTAATATGCTTTCCTTAGACTACGATTCTGAGAACCGAACTTTTCAACACGTGCTCTCATACTTGTAATTTCTGAGCACGAGTGCCAAAAAATATACTCATACATTTGTATACGATTTATAACGTTTTTCATGCACAAAATAATCCTCAAATTTTTATTTTGTTTATGTTTTCTATCATTATTATTATTATTATTATTATTATTATTATTATTAGTCTGGGGTCAGATACGGACGTAGAGGTCACACCACACTCTTTTTTTCATCTTATTATATAAGTATATACGTTATTTAGAACATCAAGAGCGGCGCATGATAACTAGTGGTTTTGCAACAGCACATTCTGTCATGGTACGAGCGATGTACTAAATTAAATTAACCATTGTTTACATTCCCTGTCATCAATTAGGTCGTGGTTATTTACCAAAACATCTTTCTAAATTAATTTTCTGAATCCTTTCCTTTTATGCACAACGGTTCATCAGTAACAATCAATTACACAATGATTTAAATATAAAAACAATAAAAAATAGCCTACCTCGCACACAATTTTCACACTAACCTTCCCTTATTCAAGCATCATCCTTCTATAAACTAGGCAAAACCCCCAATCATCAAACGAGAATTAAAAATTTGAAGGAATCATTTTCCTAAAATCCTTGTCAGTAGAAAATCCATGTACCATTTCACAAACCTCCCACCATTAAGGAGAAGTTGCTAATTGGTATATTTATATATTCAGAAATTAAATGTTACTTACTTGATTCTAGCACCAGTAAAATAAAGTAAATGTAATAAAATATAGAAAATTATAATATACAAAAAGAGATTAGATATTCAGGAAAACGATGAATAAACGAAAAAGTATAAAAGAAAAAATATATTGATGTTTTATGTATAAAATAAAATACAAAAATTAGATAAACTAAAGAGCTGCGAGCTCCCAAAGATGGCAATGAAAATGTATCAATAAAAATGAGACATAATGAATAATTTTAAGCTTTCTATATGAATTCAGTAAAAGATTTTTCGTCGTGATGGCACGAACGAGCTGCAAGACGACGACTACAAAGCCGGCCGCAATCCGTAGACAGATCCCTCCTTCCACCTCGTCCTCCAATATCGTCTCCCCCCCCCCCCTCGCTGCTGAGTAAGCTACCGGTTCTCCTTCCTAACAACCGAATAGGCCAGGGTTGTCCAACAGGCGGCGCGCGGTGTCAATTATTACAGTCCGCGAAAGGTTATTAGGGTCCCTTCCCACGGCGCGGCCGCGGCGCGCTTCGCAGCAGCGCGGCGCGTAGTAGAGCATTGGTTAGAATGGAGGCCTTCCCACGTGCAGTGGGTGGCGGCTGCTGCGGCAGCCGACGCCGAACTCCAGCTACGCGAAGCGAGGAGGGGCCACGCGCCACCGCTAGCAGAACACAGCTTTAAATGGGAGCCTTCCCACTGCGCCGCGGCCGCAGCGTTCTACCTGCTCCATTCCCTTTGTTCGTCGTCGCCGGAGGGTCGGCGAAAACTACCCCTCCAAACCCCACCCCCTTCCACGGCGAGCGGCGGTGCGGCCGTGGCTCCGGCAGTGGCTCCGGCGGTGGCTGCGTCGGAATGGCTCTGCTCCTTGAACAAAGCGCGCCGCGGTCGCGCCGTGGGAAGGCGCCCTCAGTCGAAAGTGAAAGTCCCTTGCATACATGTTGGCCGTCGGGCGAGATCATAGCACACCAAGTGCACACGTTTGGCCGGGGTCAACGCCCTCTTTATATACAAATAGTAGGTTTTTTAGATTTAAAGATTTTTTTCTGGAAAATTCGGAAATTCAAAATCATCCCACAGTGTTTCGCTTAGTTGTGGTTGGTACGGTCTGATATCACGAATGGTCCCATCCCCTCTTTCAGAACAGCCGAGCAATATGCACAGATCAACCATACGGATAAATCAGGTCGATAGCCCGAGTAACTAAAATATGGCCCTGAACTATATTTAAAGGTGATAGTTATGGCCCTTGAAGCCTCGAAATTTGGACATTCCTGGAATAGGCTGTTAATTACCTGAACTAATAACATTTTTCCTTCATTTGGTTATTGTTGGCTCTTTTAGCTGAATAAGTTAACATCGGCAACATTAAATCTGAAAGGCTATTTCTGTGCAAGTCAGATAAATTCCAAAGTGGTAGATATACCATTTGTATAGTTCATTAACCTTTGAGGTGAACCTTTGTCTAGAGAAATTGATAAAATACTTCCTCCCTGTCATGTTTATTTTGATGGAAGGCGAGATAAAGGCGCCCTCTACGGCATTGGCGTCTCCTAGCAGAGATGTTTGGCGGGTCGGCATAGTTTTCAGGGGCATTGTTATGGTGAGCCTGGGGCAGTAGATTGGAAGTGCGTCTTTATGCAAATTAGAATAGGTAGTTTTCAAGTTTCTTTTTCCTTAAAAACATGAGGTAGATTTCCTTGCCATCGATACTGCAAAGAGAGAGACACACACAGAGAGAGGGACAGAGAGAGTGAGACAGAGAGGCAGACAGAGAGGCAGACAGAGAGGCAGACAGAGAGGCAGACAGAGAGGCAGACAGAGAGGCAGACAGAGAGGCAGACAGAGAGGCAGACAGAGAGGGAGACAGAGAGGGAGACAGAGAGGGAGACAGAGAGAGACAGAGAGAGACAGAGAGATACAGAGAGTGACAGAGAGAGTGACAGAGAGAGTGACAGAGAGAGTGACAGAGAGAGTGACAGACAGAGTGACAGACAGAGTGACAGACAGAGTGACAGACAGAGTGACAGACAGAGTGACAGACAGAGTGACAGACAGAGTGACAGACAGAGTGACAGACAGAGTGACAGACAGAGTGACAGACAGAGTGACAGACAGAGTGACAGACAGAGTGACAGACAGAGTGACAGACAGAGTGACAGACAGAGTGACAGACAGAGTGACAGACAGAGTGACAGACAGAGTGACAGACAGAGTGACAGACAGAGTGACAGACAGAGTGACAGACAGAGTGACAGACAGAGTGACAGACAGAGTGACAGACAGAGTGACAGACAGAGTGACAGACAGAGTGACAGACAAAGTGACAGACAAAGTGACAGACAAAGTGACAGACAAAGTGACAGACAGAGTGGCACACAGAGTGACAGAGAGAGTGAAAGAGAGAGTGACAGAGAGAGATACAGAGAGAGATACAGAGAGAGATACAGAGAGAGACACAGAGAGAGATACAGAGAGAGAAACGAAAACAAAGAGGGAGGCAGAGGAAAACAGAGGAAGAGATTCACAAAGAGACATAGAGATAGACATAATACATCAAAACTCACCACAATACCAATAATCAGGATATGCCGCTGGCCAAGGTATGTGGCTGGACGACCTTGACAATTGATTGGGGGAGTCTTGGACACGTGCAGAAAGCGCTGAACTTGTTTTACAGGCAAGAATTATACATGGGAACGCGATTAGCACTGCGTAATAACTGTGTTAATAAGCTTATTGCAAATAAAATAGTTATAAAGAGTTGATAAGATTTTTTAACTGTGAGAACATAACATAATCAAAAATATATGCAGTAATTCCATTTCATTATTGTACGAGATATTATCCTCATATAATTAAATTGCTTTTGCATGACTCAGCAAGTGAGGAGTAGGGGACGATTGGAAATAAACTGTGACAGCTTTAAACACCCAAAACATGTCATTTGCGAAACAGTGATATTATATAATACCGCAGAAAACAATAATCATTAACGAAAAGTACAGAGGTTTTTTTGGGGGGTCAATAATATTTGCCATATCCGCATAAGATGCAAAGTCCAAAATTATGAAATGATTTCCAAGAAAGTGAAAGACAACATTGTTAATTACATGTTCAAATACTTTGAAAAGGAAAGAATGTATATTTAAAAAAATGTCAACGGGTTGCAAGAACATGTCGACAGCGTAGGAAATATTTCTTTGGAACAAAGAATCAAAATTCCAAGAGGACGTCTTTTTGAGATATTCTACATTGTGTTGCCTATTTTTCCTGATTTGGTATATTTTCTATTACATAACTATATTAATAATTTTGTCTGAAAATGCGAAGATAATAATAGAGTACTCAAATGACAGTAAAAACTAAGAATTAGTCATTAATGATATTTCTTGTTCAACATTCAAAGCTTCTACAATAAATCTTCAACATAAACATAATATTATTATTCTTTCAATGTGCACCAATAGCACATCGTCATATTTAGAAGTTTTACCCGAAGCATAAGATCGAATCGAAACATTGGCGGAGGCCTCTTTGTTAAAAAGGAGAAAGGTCGCATGAACAAAACTAGCCTCTCTTCATCCACTGACCCTTTCATTTGCTTTCACTTTATCGCTCAAGCACTGTAATTTACAATGCTGAGCACTGAAAGTAGTTCTTGCCTTCCAGTAACCTTAACGCAACGTAATATGATCCAAGAGGTGTGATTTGTTCGGCGCTAACGTCATGTTGCATTCACGAATATCCGTTAATTATCCAATCTATCTAGAGTTAGTGAAAAGTTCTACAGAGACCAAACGCAATCAGATTATTTCACAATTTCCTTTAAGATTTTATTAAGACTCTTTAACAAATGTTATATCATTTTTAGTAATCGATCAAAGAAAGCGTCGAGGGTTTGTAATTGTGACTCTGCGACTGATATCCTATTTTTGTAATAAAATAATAACTAACTTGATCAGTCAAGCAACAGTTGTTCAAATTGCCTCAAGAATTAATGTTCGATAAACGCTGAGGAATTTGTTGGATTCAGAACGTTAAAATAACGTCGATCTCATTGCTAATTTCTCTCTAACTTTCAATCAAAAACTCAAAATATAAATACGTTACTTTTTCAGAACCTGGTTCTTACATAAGAAAATGTAAACCACATTCTGAAAGTGTCAAAAAAATTTCAAACTTCACCATATTTCAATTCAAAAAAATTCACCATATCTGAAGAGTCAATGGGTAATGAAATTAATATCTATTTAAAAATAGTAATTAACGACACAACTGCATAAAAGGGAGAATAATTGCATGAGTGTTATATTTGAGAAAACGAGTTACGATAGAAGGGAGTTCTCTTATTTACCATGACTGCAGTTATTCCCTTTTACCCACATGTTACGTTCAATATTGTTTCATTTCCATTTAAGAATAATTTACATTGTGAGAAATTTAAGCACATCTTTACTATTTGGAGCAGACATTTAATGACTTCGTATTACTTCTGAAAATACCTATTTTAGTGGGCCTTGCATTGTGTTTGTTTCAAAGAAATGTTTGCAAATGGTATATATTGTTAATATTCCGGATGAATTATTTGAAGAAACAGACAAACCCATGAAAACATTACTTCCCACAAAATTAAAGAGATGCATGTCATTTTGTGTGAGAGTTTTCTGCCGAAAATTTGCGGTTTTTTTCGCGTCGAAAGCGAGAAAGTAAAAACCGGGCCCTCGCAAGACTGGTGGAACCGACACAACCTCACGGCCAAAGACCCCGAAGATCCCAAATGAGATGGACTTGCTAACCAATTAAAAATGTCCCGAATTAAAGATTTTGTGACAATTTACGTCTCCACCGACTGTATAATTAAGGTAATTCCTGTTATTGCTTGTGAGGGAATTTTTGGAAGCGGAATAAAGAACGTAGTCAATTGGTGGACCAGTGGCTGAGTGAGAGGGGTGGTAAGACCGTATCGGCCACGACATTTGTGGCACGTGTTTACGCCCTTGGCAGTTGGCTCGTCCGACCAGAGCTCGTATTCTGAAAACGAATTTGTAATATTTTCGTTCGTAAAGTAAGTGAGTAAAACTATCGACAACGAATAAATGAACTGGTGTTTTGCATGAATGATACTCGTTCAACTATGTTGCTAGTTCTACATTTCAAAGTTTGCGGACAAAAATGTCAGGAATTGTTTTTCTGAACAGGAGTCCAATAAAGGGAAACTTGATAGCATAAAAATGGAGAAGAATTTCTTTACCGTTAGTACATAATATACATACAATGGCACTTATCTCTAACATATTCATAAATGGAAATTAGATGAATTCTTGTAATTAATTCATTGTTTATGTAAGTTTCACGTACATGAAAAAATGGCGTGTCATTTGAAGACATAATAATGACTTGTTCGTTTGGAATCTGCAGGGAAAATATCACGTGCAATTTGTGTGCAATGTTTTTAAACTGATATTGCGTAAATCTGACGAGCGGATAAGGTTCGGCAAAAAAGATGAAAGGTCTTTAGCCAATGTGGCATCCAACGACGTACTTGCTCTTCACTTGATCACTGACCACGGAAAATGATGACCATTAAAGCCAAAGCATTATATACATTGATCAACGGGAAGTACTCGAGGATATTAGGCTTGCAGTTTCTCTCATTTTTTCCAGCACGATATACTTAATTCCTGGGAATCGAGTCACTTTGAAAGGAATTAGGAATACATCACGTGGCAGAAATTGAAATAAAACTTCGGCAAGAGCGAGGAAATTTCTCACGGCTGCACTTTATTTGATGCTTTTTCCTCTTGGTCTTTATAAAGAAATAATCAAACTCTATTGGATATCGCATCCATTGTTCTCTTCTAATTGATAATCACCATCCTTTCAACTTAGCTTCAAATTAACTTCTCCTCATAGCACGTCACACAAAGTTTTTAACTGTTTTGACGTAAATAAATAAAATAAATAAATAAAATAAAGTACATCCCCATGACCTTTGATAAAATGAATGAATTTGATCTTTGGAAAGAAAATTATTTATAATGAATATCACAAAATAACTCCTTCCATTCTAGCATTTTTTCATTATTTTCATATTGATTTAAAGAAATAAAAAATAATGTCTGGGATTCAATTTATTCTTACGTCATCGTAATTTTAATCAACTCCAACATAAGTAAAAATATTGTGACACATTGATTTCTGAAGTTTCAAGTTTAGTTTCTTTGTAATACTTATAATAATTAAGTATAAATGAAGACAAATACAACAGTTATTTCTGTATAAAAGCAGATCGATCGTAGATTTCTCAAACTTTGAATAAATTAAGTAAATAAATGTGATGTCTATTAGAAAATTAAACCATTTCCATGCCTTTTGCGAATCATATTTCAGTCTTCTTTTAAAAGTGTTTGGAAGATCCGCACAAAGAAAAGTGATTTCTCCTGCGGTTAATTATTGTGATAAAAACGACGGTATTGTCGCAAGGATGAGTGTCTTCATTGCAGATGAACTTCTATCGACAACGAAGTCCAACGCTGCCTCTATGTCATCCCCTTTCCTGAACGTTCATTATTGTGATGGTTTGCCTTCCGCAGTGTGAAGAATGGACAGGTAATCATCATTACTTATTAAGATCCTCTGTACATCCGTCTTTTCGGTCATTCCTTAGATGAAAAGTTGGATTATGATGATGATGCTCACATGAGTTGAATGATGACTGGTGGAATGAAGGGAAGGAGGAACGGAAGACCCCCCAGACCCCCTCCCCCCCAGGAGATTTCACAGCGTTTTTCCAACACGCTCGTATGCATGGCGTATACTTAAGCGATACTTGAAGACGCACTGAAATGATGAAAAACTAGTGTTTTTCTAAAATTTTTCTAGAATATCCTAGAAGTATCTCGCTACGAATTGTGCCAATCGGTTTGTCTTGTGGAGAGAATTCGGATTAGTTGTTGATCGCAACTGTAAGAGCTGTAAGTCACATAAAATACGTTTTATAAGCAATCTCTTGGAATATTTTGTATTGATAAAAATATGGTCTCTATCCTATCAGGAGATCGAGACGCGGCGAGGGAATAACACAGGAACGTTGTAATAACACCTCATTCGCCTGATTGGTTGGCCGAGACGGACCTTGAGTGACGGCGCAGATTACTCGATTTGCATTCAAGGATATAAACGTTTGAGAATTCTAGTACAGATTTGATTATGCGCAATGCTATTGTATTTTATCAGCACAACTTTGTAACACACAGTGGTTTTTGTGTATTGTTAAAAAATAGTTAACATTTTTTACAAATTTATAAACTAATATAAAATTATGTTAAAATCAGTGATTCCCAACAGCACATACTTTCTCTCTTTATTTATAAATTTTAGAAGTTTCACATATTCAGGGAAGTCAACGAAAGTTGCCATTTTATAAGCGATCTCTGACGTATCCGAGAAATCAATTTAAAGAAACAATGAAGGCGTTCTTGATAAAATCTTGTTTTTACAATTGCCTTCATTTGATACAAAATTATGTGAAAATTATTCATATTTTGAAAATAAGTCAGACTTTCAATATTAAATTTAGAGAAACATTAAGAAAATTATCTAACTTTTTCATTAAAAAAAAATCTTAACTTTCAATGTTTTAAATGTAGGAAGATGCCGAAAATTTTTTTAGCTTTTGCAATTTTCGAAAACGAAGGGAATTCATAAAATATGCACCTGCGCCATTTTTACCATCTTACTTTGCTCTATTAAAAAATCAAAGAAAAGATTTGGAGCCATTTTTGCGAAAATGTTTAAAATGTCGGCGAGGCTTCATGTACAGTACCCGAAAACATCAGATTTAAATTCAAGTGGCTGCGACATCACTCAGATTGATTGGGAAATATTGAGTTTGATGGAAATTCTACCCACGGTTTAACCACTAGCGTGGCTCACAAACAGACGGACAGACAGACGTTTTGCCTTAGCCAATTTTTCGGTATTAAGGACCGAACTTCTGACGTTGGAACCATTCCTTCTAACGATGTAATGCATTAGAAGAAGTAATTTATTGCATAAAAGAATAATTATCCAGCTTTAGGAAACACGGGCCCAGAAACCGACAAACCGAATTTCGTTCTTCCGGAAAAACGCCTTTTTTGCCGAGGCATTACAATACTTTCTCTATACTACGTACCAAGAAGAGTGCGAGGAAGTAAAAACTCTGTAAGCGTCTATCCCGCGAGAGCACGTGCTGAGTCTACTCATGACTACTCATCCACTCTTCTAGACCATATACGGGACTCAAACTATGCGTAATTAGGCCGTTCCATTCCGTCATATATACCATGGACGCCAAACTACTAGATCAATCTTCTCAGCTGTACATTTTTGTAAAGTTTAATGGAAACATACTTCACACGTGATTCTGAGTCGAATTAATGTTTATACAAATTTTGTTTATTCGGTTGAACACGTACGGTAAGTGAGAATTCATGAGGAAGGGGATAACAAATAATGTCTACATCTAGGAAATGGCTGGCAGTAACCTTCTTAAGAAAATTGACACCTCGGACTGCAAAGCAACGACGAAGGCCATCAACACATCGTGGAAGAGTTTGTTTAGAAGAGCTGTAGCCAACGATACGGAATTCAGAGAAGCGCAATTATGTGGAAGTTGTAATGTTGTATGAGTAGCGGTGAAATCTTTGGACCTTTGCGCCATGCTCTTCTAAACTGTCGGAATAAATGGTTTTTATCTCGTATTCGCATTTGGGGAGTCTCCCAGAATGTAAACAATATGTGAGAAAAGCTCTGACATCAGAAATTAAGTTGATAAGGAAAAAACTGTTGCCAAGAACATGCAGAAAAATTGTGAACACACTTTTTCATTCATTTCATTCTCTTCTCCTTATTCTTCTTCTTCGTCTTCTTCTCCCTTCCACGGTTTAGGCCAGAAAGCCTGTTCTGGCTTTACTCCATCGTTGCCTTAGTCGACCAGGATCTCCTTTTCCACTTTGTCGATAATTGTAGGCCTCTTTTGAGAGCCTATCATCTTACATCCTTTGTAGGTGTTGTAATAACGTTGAACGTTTCTTCTTTATTGTGGATAAATAAATAAATTCATCGCTGCCATGCTCTGACCATCTCTTTTTTCAGCTGGTCGATAACTGTAGGGCCACTTTTGTGAACCTATTCTCTTCCATACTTTGTAGGTGAACCACGCTGAACGTGTCTCCCTTTTGTCTAATATGGAGATGTGTTGACATATTTTGGGATGTTTCGTTTCTGGCTGGTGTAGGAGGCCACCGCCTTTTACTCTGAATTTTTTAATTACTGCTTTTCTTTCTCGTCAATATTCATGACTCGCTACCATACAGTCGAACTGATACTGTCATTACTTTTCACAATTTCAGTTGGGAACGTTCACTTATACAGAGAATATGGTGTTCAAATCGTTCACCTTCCACTTCTGGAGTACTAAGCGATGGAATTCCCGGCTTAATAAGCAGATTCTAGAAATACTTGAATTAGAAAACCACTGATCAATAATGCAGAAATCTATTTTACTGGCCATATTGTGAGAAAATTTAATTCAACACAATTACCATTCAACCAAGTGTGCAAAGCCAATAAATACAGTGTAAATATGTATATAGAAAATAACAACAATAATAATAACAACGATAATAACAATAATAATAATAACAATAACAATAATGACAAAAATAATAATAACAATAATAACAAGTCTTTATTAGTGACGCGGGCAAAGGGTCTGCCCATGCCTAACCACTAAATGGTGATTCTATGGTGCAGTATGTGGGATCATGGAAAGTTTTCTCGAGTACACTCGTTTCTTCAGCCTCTCACTCGCCATTGCTCCATCTCCATTGATATCAATAGCATCATCCATCCATTCATCCATCAAAGGTCAGGTCTCAGATATGGCCAATTAGGTTTTTACACGTTTTTCGTCGTGTACTTAAACTTAAATCACTTTCCTCGTCATTTCAATACGTGCACTTACTCGATGCCAAAATACCGTGTTGACCGCGGAAAGCTGATTGATTGATAGTGATTCCGGGTGCGTCAACTACTAAGGTCATTAGTCCCGTAAGTGTTGTGCATGTTTCTTTTCCTAGGGAGATGTCGATTGTCTTCCCCGCTGCATGGCGAGGTCCGGTGCCGACCTATCGCCGGCAAGTTAGGTTTTCCCCAGCCAGGTATCTCTCGGCAGCGGGGCATCGCCCCAGCTCTAAGTTTTCAGACGGTCTCCCGGTATGTGTGGACGTATAGTTATTGTTAGTGTGTATGTGTGTGTAAGTATGGGGTGAGGATGGGACAAAGAAGAGGAAGGAAAGGTTGGTCCGTTTGTTAGAGTACGGTTCCGGCATTCGCGTAGTGTTGATCGGAGGAACCACGTAAAACTACCGATCATAGCAGCCGGCCGCTAGAATTCTTCTCCAGACAGTGCCTGAATTCTCCTAGCTATTTCGCTAGTGACGCAAATCTTGCGTCTATCGGTCTGGAACTCTAGGACCTCCCGGTCAGCGGCACTGCCGTGACATCAGTCGATGCCCTGAGCCACCTCTCCCGGTCACGGGAAGCAGGTGAACTCTCAACACGTGCTGTGCGGAGGTCACGTCCACCTGGACCTCTGCGACGCGTCTCCATGTACGGCAACGGGTGCCTCAGATTGTGACGTCATCTGTGAGTCACGTGCACAACTGAGTTTGCTTAGAGAGGCCAGGAACGTACTGACCTCTCAGGAAGTGTGAACGTTCTCGCAATCGCAGGGGATACTCGCGCCTTTCGCGTCCTTCTCATGAAGATTTTTCTACAAATAAGAATGACCCTGACAGAACGAGAGAAGCAAAATCTGTTTTTCCCATTATTACAGAAAGCAATCAATGAACTTTGAAAATATTGTTCTTGAAGCTTTAAAACACATTTAAGATCAATGTTCCATCATCGCTAGACTTAGCATAGAGAAGCTTCTACGGGAAGTTCATTAAATCTTGAAGGACACATGTCACAAAGCTAGGGCTTACGGAAGCTACGTGCTCGATGTAGGGAATACAAGAGTCTTTCACGTCCTTCTCACGAAGTTACATTGACAAATAAGACAGAACGAAAGAAGCAAAACCCGTCTTTCCCATTATTACAGAAAAAGTCAATAAACTACGAAAATCTTCCTTTGGAAAGCTCTTAAACACATTTGAGATCACTGTCCATCAGTATTATAGTGGTGCAGACACATGATACAAAGCTAGGGCATACGGAAGCTAACTGCTCCATGTAGGAACTGCATGTTTCTTTCGCGTCCTTCTCACGAAATTATTTTGACAAAGAAGTAAAATCCTGAGAAAGGAGAGAGAAGCAAAATGTGTTTCTCCCATTATTTCAGAAAGTGGTCAATGAACTACGAATTATTTTTCTTGAAGCTCTTCATTTTATTTTATTTTATTCCAGTTCAATTCTTACAAGAATTTTTCTGGGTGTTGAACATTATTTTTTATACAATAATATTGAGGCTTGAAGCTTTTAAACACATTTGAAATCTCTGTTCCATCATTATTAACTTAGCACAGAGAAACTTATATGGAAAGTTCATTAGATCTTGAAGGACACATGTCACAAAGGTAGGACTTACGAAAGCTACGTGCTCGATGTAGGAAATGCAAGCGTCTTTCACGTCCTTCTCACGAAGTTATATTTACAAATAAGACAGAACGAAAGAAGCAAAACCTGTCTTTCCCATTATTGCAGAAAAAAGTTAATTAACCATGAAAATATTCGTTTGGAGAGCTCTAAAACACATTTTTGATCACTGTTCCATCATTTTTACACTGATCATAGTGATGCAAACGTGATACAAAGTTAGGGCTTACGGAAACTAACTGCTCCATTTAGGAAATCTATGTGTCTTTCTTCTCACGAAGTTATTTTGACAAATAAGTATAATCCTGAGAAAGGAAGAAGCAAATTGTGTCTTTCCCATTATTACAGAAAGCGGTCAACGAACTATGAAAATAGTTTTCATGAGGCTTTTTTTTTATTTTATTTTCGTCCTGGTCAATACTTATAAGAATTTTTCTGGGTTGAACATAATGTTTTATACAATAATACTGAGGCACAGAGAAGCTCCTATAGGATGTTCATTAGTCTTGGAAGACACGTGATATAACGCTAGGACTTACGGAAGCTAAGTGCTCAATGTCCGTCTCTTGTGCCAACCATCTCCGATCTCCCTTATTATGTGATATGTCAAGTTGGTTGAAGACAGTATACCGAAATACATACTGAAACGTGTTTTCTATGTTTCTAAAATAGCTTTAAACGTTTATAATATTTATTTATACTCGATTACCATTGAAGGGTTTTATATTATTTAATTCTACACAAACATTTACGTAATCATACTTATGTTTATGTCATTCTATTAAACCTTTCGTTATTATTTGTTAAATTACGTTTCTAAAATCTGTATTTAAGTTCAGGAACAAGCAGTCTTGTAATTTAATTTCAATTATAACTATTATAAATATTTATCTTAATATTTAGTAAGAATTTTTGTAATAATCTTCAGTAATATTTTCACCCGACTGAATAAGTACATTTACTGTGTACATTGTCCCTACGGAACACATTTGCTCCAAAAAATGTATTTCAGGAATGGTGACGCGCACATGCGTTCATTAAAAAACTCAGCCATTTAATAATAATCTTCACAACATTTATTGAAATAAGTAAATTAATTAGATATTTTACAGGAATCTGTCACTTTTCCAAATACAGATGCTTTGCATTTGTTTCCTTTTATAATTGTAATTTAAACCCGTGAATAGGAATTGGCAAATGTTCATAATTTTCGTGACAACTTTAAAACAGTTCTAATTTAAGAACTCTTTTTCTCAAAATTCATGTTTGTTCATTCATGCTTGATTTTACTTAAATATTGATGAAAGAAACACATAATTTGCAAAACTTCCACGAAATTAATTTTTTTTTCTCGAGTTAAATGTGTTTTTCATGGCCGCGGTTCTTGCGCAACGATGACTTCCGATCCGAGTTGTGTCGTTGTTCCGAAGTTCTGGCGCAGAAGGACCGAAACCAGTCTTGCCACACACTCCGATAACAACAACTTTAAGTTGTTTTTTAACAAGTCGCATGTCTATAACAGTTACTATTAATATTTTTGCTTTGCAATTAGAGCCGGACAAAAAGATCGTTCCGAACGTTCTTGGCGACGAGACCAGCTAGGCAAGACTTCTAACGAATTCTTCTAGTTCTGGCACGACCTTCATCGAGGTCGAACGATACCAATAGACGTGTCATCGGGGCGATCCCTCTGAGTCGGTAGCACGCAGACGATAAAGACTATGGGAGGAGTCACCGGATCTCTCAACAACGTGTATTGCACAAGCGTACATATTAAACATCTTTATTCCACTTCAGTGGAGAGGTAACTGAACTACGTGTTCACAACAAGTGGTGTTAAAAAGGCACGTTTATTATCCCCACATTTCCACAGAAAATTACGCGAAAAGAACTCACATTTTGAAACAAAAATTGTACATGACCTTATTTAAAATAACTATCTTTAAGGAAAAGACTGCATTAAGGGAAAAATATCTACCTTTAATACTTTAGTGGTAGGAACACTTCAAAAAATATTTTAAGTTTTGCAGTTTCCGAAAAATCAGGATTCTTAACAAATACGAGACCTACACAATTATCTTAAGCGTTCTTCACACTAACACCAAAGTTTATGCGCGAATGTAGCGACTTTTTTAATTGGAAAATGGCCCAGGCTCTTTATGTAAAGTACCCCCCAAAATTGAAACATCGGTTTCAAATTCCAGGGGCCGCGACATCAGCTAGATCGAATGGGGAATTATTTTGGAGAACATCGGCAGAAAGGTTTAACCGTTAGCATTGTTTACGGACAGAACGGACAGACGCAAAATTATTACAAACAGTAATCCTATAAAACTTTTCAGTAAAGCTTACACCTAAAACTCATCAATTATTAAACATATAATCCCAGACATTTACATTGTCAACGAAAACTTTAAATACATTTATTTCGTATCTTCAATTTTATTTTATTCCCCACTACATACATACGTAGCATAGAGAATGAACTGCAAATCAGATCTTCAAAATTTCTCAAAAACGGCTGCAAACATTTAATGGCAAAGAAAACGAGATACTCTAATGAAAATAGCTCATTTTCGTTGAAATGTCTAAATATTCGTAAAGCAAAAAACCTGAACTTCTTTCGTCGTCTACAACAACAATATTGATTTTTTCCTTAGTGAAATTTGTTCTTTAAAACTGGATGTTTAAATAAGATCATATATAGCTTTTTGAATTTATTACTATTTTATTTTGCGTCAAATTTAAACTCATTTAAGGGAATAGACCTAATAAATAAGTAAATAGGCTTATATAAACAAACTATGTTCTCAAAAAGGGCTTCAATTTTTGTTTTCTAGTAGAGCAAAATATGTATATAAAAATTGTCCAAGTTCCAATATCGTTTAACAGTGTATTTTCAAAAATAATTAGTTCTAATAGTTTAATTTTTTTAGCTTCTACAATTGGAATATTAAAAGAAGAGATTTGTTCTTTGTAAAATATTTTCTGCAAAATAAAATATGTAAATAAGGTTATGTAATATTATTTGAAAATGTGAATATATTTCGAGTAATTTTGAGTTACCATTAGAAACTACGCGAGAATGTGCTGTTGTAACAGTTTCTAACCATATTATTTAAAATTATGAAATAAATTAATTTCTCCCTAGTTGTAGATCTCACAGCGATTAGCACAAGCGAAACATCTTCATACTACCAAGAAACTGGACAGAGTGTACCCTCAGCCCATATCGTAGAGGTAATACCCCATTCCTCAATGCCGACTGGGAGAGATGGCTCAGGGCATCAACAGATGTCACTGCAGTCCCTCTGACCGGGCGGTCCTAGATTCGAGTCCCCATGGTGGTCGGCTTTCTGACTCTGGCTTGTCAGCTAGGTGGAGTTCAGTTCTGTCTGGAGGTGAATTCTAGCGGCCGGCTGCTCTGATCGGTAGTTTTCTGTTGTTGTTTGTTGTTGTTTTTTTACCAACACCAGACAAATGCCGTAGCAATACCCTAACAAACGCGTTACGGACCACGCGCGATATCACCTTCCTCTTGCTTGTCCTATCCTCACTTCTTACGTACACTTACACTAATATTCACTTCACTACTCACATGCCTGGAGAAAGTTCGAAAGCTTAGAGCTTGCCCCGACTGGGACAGTGCTCCGCTGGTGGGAGATACCTGGTTGGGGAAAACCCAGCCAGCCCAAGGCAGGTCGGCGTCTGATCTCGCCATACAGCAGGGAAAGATCACCGCCACCTCCCGAGCAAAAGCATGCACTTCACTTACGGGACTAATGACCTTAGTAGTTGACGCGCCCGGAATCACTATCAATCAATCAATCAATCAATCTCAATGACGACACTGTCGTGAATGAGCGGTCCTGACTGAACAGAGGCCTACGTCTAGATTTCATGAGCTGATAAGAAGCGTGCGCGACCTCCCTGAACGAGCGATGATGAAATGCATTTGCTCTTCTCCAAGATTCAACTAAACATTGAATACACGTTGAAACATTGAATAAATTAATAATAATTATTTTAATTATTATAACTATAATTTACAATCATTATAACTATAATTATAACTAATATGTTAAATATTCACGATAGAGTCCCAGTTCATCTCTAGGTTGACGTAACTTGAATATCTTATCTTCTGCACGCCCTACGCTATCATGAAGATGACATGCATTTGCTAAAGAACCCAAGTCCATTTTCTGATGTCTTCTACGAAAAGAATCTCGTGCTGACGTGCACTCAACATGGAAGCTTATATGCGTACCCTTCGATACCTAATATTGTTGTCCCATGAGTTTCCTTGGAAATTTGATATAGTTCTGATCTTGAAATGTGTTCATGAAGTCAGCAAGTCGCCTTTGATTTTTTGTTCTGTCATTTCTTTGAACCAAATTTTTCATTGCGTGTTTAAAGTTTCTAGAAATTTGAATATCAATAATGGCGATCACGTTTGATGGCATAACTGCCCACCATTTTGTCCTTTTACGTATGTTTGGAGGACTGTCGTAGTGAGTTTATGAATCTAAAAATATCTATGAGATGTATTGTAGATGTTAACACATACGAATTAGTTGAAAACATGTAATTAATGTATATAAATTACAACTATTCAGCTATCCCATTTGATTGCTTTTACAATTTATCAAAACAATAATTTATTTTATTATTTTTTTTTTTATTTTTGCTCGCGATTAGGCCGACTAGGACCACGCATGTATACGCCCTGCATTTACCGTGAATCAGTATCATTATCGCGGTGCAGGTGCATGTAATTTTTAATTGAAATCCAGCATTAAGCTGAGTCTGATTTTTAATCCCAGGAGTTGTTAGCCTAGCCCTGAGGGTATGGAAGATAAAATGATGATGATAACGAGGTGTGAAAGAACGATACACAAATGCACCCGTGCCCGGGGCGGGACTCGAACCCGCGATCTTCTCGTTCGACACTATTGCCTTAGCGATCTCGAATACCTGATCGACTATTATTATTATTATTATTATTATTATTATTATTATTATTATTATTATTTTGAAATTTCTCTACTTCGAGTATTTATGAAAAAAGTGAAAAATTTAGGTTGCGAAATCAAACACGAAGAGATATAAAAAATGTTTATTTACGTGTGGCCTATAATGCGAAGCTTAAGGCTTTGGAGACCAGAAAAAATAAGAAATAACGCGAAAACAACACGGTTAAACAATATTAAAACCTATTAAGAATCAAAAAATTATACCTGCATTTTGTTATTTACAGATATCCATTCCAGAAACATATCAACTCATCTTTGTTCCTACTCTAAAATTGTCCGAAGGAACGTAAAAACGTATCATGGGTCGGTGTTCAGTCAAGGTTCGCTATCGCCACTGGCTTGCGCACTCGCGTTATCGTGCGGTTCCTCTGTTGAACTTCCCACGACTTCTGCTCCACATTGAAGGACACAAACAGTAAACATTCTTTCCCTACACGATTCTGTAGAATTCCATAACTTTTTCTAGCATTACATAGTAAACTTTGAAATCCTTTCGGAGCGTTGGATTACGCAGATGTCGCATGCGTGGGGAGGTTCCATTAGGAAAGTTCCCTTTTGAGTCTCGTGAGCAGCTGAGGTCATCGAGAAGCAACAAATTTTGCCTCATTTTCCTACTGCTGCGCCAAGAACCTTGTTACATATGCGAGTTACTGAGCGTTAAGATTGATTTCTCTCATTTGGTGCCCTCCCAAAGTACTTACAGGTCTCTTCTGCTAAGTTCTGAATAATCTCTTCTGAGCTGACCTGACCTGGAACACTTTCGAGCTACAAGAAGGAAACGTTTTCTTGAATGAATAATTTTGCATTTCTTGAGTTCAATGAATGACATACATGTATTTCACTTAACTTCTGACAATTCTGATAATTTGCAATTTTCCTTGTTGGTGGCGTACAGTTTCAGGTTATTCATGTGTAGTATGTGAATGACGTTATTACGAGAATTCGGAAAGCAAATTTCGCGTTCCTGACGTTGTAACCTGTATGGAGAAACATATGTATCTCACAGAAAAGAAAGAGAATATGCATCAGCTATATCAAGGCTGTCTTACTTTATGGATCAGAAACTTTGCGACGGAATAACACCACACAAATCAAATTACAAACTATGATAAACAGGTGTTTTCGAAAATTATTTTAAGTCTACCGGACAATGAAAATGATAAATGAAGAACTGGGGAAGAAAGTCGGAGAAGAACCTATAGAACTCCAGATTAGAAAGAGAAAATGGCGACGGATAGGTC
Source organism: Gryllus longicercus (assembly GCA_038098605.1). NCBI lineage: Eukaryota > Metazoa > Arthropoda > Insecta > Orthoptera > Gryllidae > Gryllus > Gryllus longicercus. The sequence goes on from JAZDUA010000134.1 coordinate 1,781,547, forward strand.
ACTCATTGAGAAGGATACAGGAGCAATAGAAAGGCAAGCTTTAGAATGGAACCAACTGGGACAAGAAGTTGTAACACCAGGGAAGAAACACAAGAAGTACAAGAAGTTGTAACAACACAACAGGCACAAGACGTTGTAACAACAGGGAGTTGCAAGAAGACCAAGGATCACATGGAGGACGGTCGACAAGACGTTTGAGAAGACTGGAAACCGTGGAGGGAAATTAAAGGAATAGCGGCTAAACAAATTAGATGGAAGTGTCTCATCCTATACTTCCCGGAGGAACGGTGGACAGATGTATAGTATGTGACTGATTTTATATGGGGAAATTCCCTTAAATCTGAAGTCGTTGCATTTAACAATTTTGGAAGCGGATTAGTCCCTTGTGAAAGAATAGATTCTTCATATACGGTAAAGTGGACGTGTTTCTGGCACGAAAATTCCCTTAGGGCTCGTGAGAAGAGGAGATGGTTGGGGAGCAACAGGTTCTGCCTCCGTGCCCCTCCCCCTCGCGTCCGTTGGGAGGCTGTATCCTTCGACGTCTGTATCTTCGCCGATCGCCGAGAGGAAGGGAAGGCGCGCCGGCGGCGGCGGCGGCGACGGCGGCAGAGGCTGAAGGAGGCGACAGAGGCGGTGAGGGAGGTGGCGGCATTGGTCCGGAGGTGGCGGTGGCTGCAGCGGTGGCGGCGGAAGTTACAATGGCGGAGGCAGTGAGGGCGGAGGTGGCGGCGGCGGAGGCGACGGTGGTGGCGGCGGAGGCGACGGTGGCGGCGGTGGCGGCGGTGGCGGTGGTGGCGGCGGTGGCGGCGGTGGCGGCGGTGGCGGCGGCGGTGGCGGCGGCGGCGGCGGCGGCGGCGGCGGCGGTGGCGGTGGCAGTGGCGGTGGCAGTGGCAGTGGTGGTAGCTGTGGTGGTAGCTGTGGAGGGGGCGGAGGCAGTGATGGTGGTGGTGGTGGTGGTGGTGGTGGTGGTGGTGGTGGTGGTGGTGGAGGTGGCGGTGCCGGAGGAAGCGGTGAGGGAGGTCGCGGCGGCGGCGGCGGCGGCGAGGGCCATCGCGGGCGATCGGAGAAAGTGCCCGGGCGCAGCCAAAGGCGCCGGAGAAAGTGGTCCCAAGTGGTGCGGGGCGCGACTGGCTGCGGCGCCCTCAGTGGTCGCGAAGCCGGTCAAACGAGCCGCAAGGTGGGTCAGACGGAGTGGTATTGCCTGCGACAGGCAGAGCCCTAGTCCCCTAGTGCCCCGAATCCCTAAAGCGCCGTTAATAAATCTGTGGGTCAGAGGTAGAGGATGCAATGTCCATTTTTGGCCGAAATAAAGCTATTGTGATAATCATATAGATTTCTTGTCCTCTGCCCAGAGATATACAACACTTTGTCCTGAATCCAAAATTAGCGGAGTTACAATGATTTTAAATATCACCATGTCCACGTCCAAATCAAAAGCGAAACATCTTGAAACAGCTCTCCTATAAAATTTAGTAAAAGTAACGTAGTGGCCTACACCTGTGACCCACAGAATGGACGGCTGGCTGACCCCACAGCGTACGGAACCGAACGGCTCGCTCTGCTTGCATCGTGTGAAGCGCCGACGGATGGCCCGAAAGGCAGGTGGGGCTGTTGGGTCCCCTTTGTCTGATCCGCTTCAAGTTTCTATACAGGTCCTGAGCCAGTGGTACATGTGGGTCACAGTCGACAGACACTGCCTTGAAGACAGAAAGCCGCCGGCATGTAGACAATCGCGCCTACTTGAAGATGTTGCTCTTCCATGCGATCAGAACGACGTAAACAAGAAGCAAAAACACGTCTTAAATAGGCGTGCAAAAGTTCTTAACGAGATATATTGAAGCTCTGGGATTTGTTATAAAAACATATGACAGAAGTTATCCAAACAGAAAGTTCATTATATTGTCAGGGAATTACAAGACATAACGTTATCTGGAAAAGTTTATTCTTTGCACCATAAATTGTAGTGACGTCACTAAATCTTCTCCTTAGGAAGTTGGTTGAAACTTACAGGAGATAAAATGAAATAATTACCTATCATCTTTAGGCGTTAATTATGGTAATAGTAATAGAAATAATAATAATGATAATAATAGCATCAACAATAATAATAACAATTATAGTATGACGGCGCAGACTGTGGCGGCAGCCGTCGTCTGCGCTCAGGAGGCTGCACGTTCGAGTCCTTCGTAGACATGATCATATTTGTGATTGTTCCTTCACCCGTCATCATTATCCTATCATCCTATAAGTTCACATTTCAAGGCGTAACAACCTTCTCGTACTGAAGGATGCATCTGACAATTCAGATCCTAGAAAAATTACACACGTTAATCGTGTATCCAGGTCAATAAAGGTCTAAACAACAACAACAACAACAATAATAATAATAATAATAATAATAATAATAATAAACTGGGAATCCGCATAAGGCGTATGTCGACAAGGAAGCTGAAACATTTCTCTGAATATGACTTTGTCACATCGACCAGTTTAGACCCATTGAAATAAGGGTTTGGATGCCATTAGCCGTAGCAAAGTCAAGGCAAAAAAGGAACCGTAAATTACAAATGGGGATCCTCTGAAGCCTGCAGCTTAAATTGCTATTTATGTTTTTGTAGATTTTGACAAAGTAATAATTTTATATAACTAATAATATACATTTGCATTCATTAAAACAAAAGAGCATTACTCAATTTCAAGTTACCAAATGAAAAAAAATATACTTTCTCACATCAGTATTTGTATAAAATAAAAAAACCTATGACATACGTATGCCAAATAAAGGTCGGTGTATCTTCATAAGATAGTAATTCATTAAACTATTTTGTATAAATACTACATTTATTTCCAAAATCCGTACATCATGTTTACTTTTCAATGAATACTCGCGATATTTTTTACCCACAGCTAAAGACGCTGTAAAAACTCTACTTATATTTAATTGGCTGTCCAGGTGACGCCGCGTCCATGGCAAAGGTGCCAACGTTTCGTTCGCCATTCTGCGACCTTCCTCAGGGCGTAATGCTGGCACAGCCAATTAAATGCTGACTCCGGCCGCGGAAGCCTACGCTCCAACTCTAATTATAACCGACACTAGTGACAAATTGCATCATACGTCGCACAAAAAGCACGTGATAAATAATATAAATTATCTACAGCTTCATGAGAACTGAAACTGTAAAAACAACCAATTAATCATCAGTGAACTTCTGAACCTCCCTTGGCGGAAAGGAGTCTATTTCTTCGTGCGATTATGACGATGTGGGAGTGGACTGTGGGAGTGGATGTGGGAGTGGATCGTGGGAGTGGACTGGGTCACGCACGCATCTCTCCATCCTTCTTGAGTAGTTTTCCCGCGCGTTTCGAAATAACACACTAATCCCCTAAGGACTGGCGCACTATTGCGCAGAAACAAAAACAGGGTGGCACTCCGGCAAAAACCTTAAGTGGGCTGGGTAAACCTTCCACTCCCACCTATTTCCCTTCTACCTTCCATGCATTAGTGGTTAGGCGGAAAAGCGGTCCTGACGGCCCGAGTCTCGTCACATAAATAAAGTCACTATTATTATTATCATTATTATTATCATTCTTATCATTATTATTATCATTATTATTATTACTACTATTATTATTATTACTATTGTTATCTTACATTATTCACAGTATCTACTGGTCGGTATGTCAACCACACACAGGAATGATGACCAGGTGTGTGGTTGCTTTACTGAAGGTTCAGATGGCTTCTGACAATACGGCATGTATTCAAAATTACAGACTTTTGCATATTATATACATTCCTGGCATCCAAATGAAGACACTCCAGTGCCCGAAGTGTCATTTTCGGGATCACTCCTGTAGCTGATATTATTATAGGCACAGTTGTCACTTTACTGAAGTTCCACTGAGATGCGACTTCATGGGCGAGATCGGTATACTTCTGGATCTTCTCTTGATATTTTCCCGAATTGTTGTGGGTATTAGGTATTGATATATAGATAAGGAAAACCTGCTGATGGTTTCTATCAATGTACGTTATATCGGGTCTATTGCCGCCGACGTGTCTGTCAGTGATAATGGAGCGATCCCAGTAAAGTGTGTGCTCACTACTTTCAAGCACATTCTGAGGCACATATTTATAATACGGCACGGAAGTGGCGAGTAAGCCCATTCTCAATGCCAATAATTGGTGGACCTGCTTCGCCACTTCATCATGCCTCTTTTTGTATTCCAACTGCGTGGCTGCTACATCCACTTGTCACGTGTTGGATAGTTTCGCTTGCAGCCTCACATCTTCTACACGAGTCGGAATGAATGGTAGAATCTCTCAGAATGTGTTTTCTGTAGTTCAGTGTTGGTACCACTTGGTCCTGGATAGCTATTTTTGTTAATGCATCATATTTCCATTATATTTATTATTATTATTATTATTATTATTATTATTATTATTATTATTATTATACGTAGAGTGAAAGCAAATTTCATCCCTATTCAAATTCTCGGATGATGCGTAGTCAAGAGAACATAAAGGATACAATTTAACACGGGAGATAGTGGTTGTTTCATGTCTCAACTTTTACTGGGTGTATACAAACCAATTCGAAATCATCGTCATGAGTAATGTCTTCGTGGACAATTCGACTTTCTCTTACATTCAAGCTTGCTTAAAAACGTATTTTAGTAACTGTCGATGTAGAGAGCAGTTGTTATTTCGGATCAACACAGTGAATGTTTAACTAGTTCAGAAAGAAGAACGTGTTTATTTGTTTCTCCGCGGAAGTAACAAAATATTCCAAATACGTCTTTCATTGTGTAATATGTGTCATTAGTTCTTAAATGTACATTTTCCCCTTAAACTATCTTGCAAGTAATTCTGGGATCCACAGTAGACACTCCTCCCCCCCCTTTCGAAGAGTTCACCTGGTTCCAGGGTGGAATTGGTGTGTGATTATTAATGCAATCGTCAACTACGCGAGACAAGATGTCATTTGCGCATAAACGATGGCGAGTTTGGTGAAGGGTAACGGACTTAAAAGGTACAAAGAGGCGAATGGTTTAGAAACTGACAAATGAACGAACTCCGCATGTTACCGATGGTCGCGTATTGTGCACCGCAGCCGGGATCCCCCTCTGTCTGGGTCCGGAAGACGGTGAAAGCTGCCTTTGTGACGTTGCCTTCAGAGCAACCTGAATGCAGAGAGCTGACTTAGGCAGAAGGGTCAATGATCTTTAGCCTTGCTAGCTCAAGTCATTTCACGAGACGAAAACGCTCCCGCGTAACTACGCATTCTTCTTTGTACAGTGTAAGGACACATCCATCAAGGAGCAGAATCTGGTTCTCGCAAGCAAACTGTTTAGGTGTGTGTGCTTCAAAAAGTTTATAACCAAAACAGATTTCAGAGGAACAAGACATACACGTGGCTTGTAAAGTCTTAGAAAACAAATATCAAACGTTAGCCGTCCTAATGTATTAAACTATTTTTTATAATTACTACAAATATTCCCAAAATGCATACTTCATGTTTAGTTTCCGAAAGAACAGTCGCAATATTTTTTTTATCCGCAGCTAACGACGCTGCATTAACTCCAACTAACACTAAGTGATAAATGATACTCCAAGGAAACGCACGTCGCATACAATTATCAATTATCTACAACTTCCTAAAAAGACCTCACAACTGCAAAACCCACAAACAATAAAAAAAACAAGGAAAACCTCAACTGAGGGACTCTGAAACAACTGAGTATGGGGAGGGAACCTATTTATTCGTCAGATTATTGCGATAAAAACAATCGTGGGACCGGAATGGGTAACGCATGCATCTCTGCGTTGAATAGTTTTCCCGCTCGTTTCGAAATAACACACTATGACGCACCGGCAAAAGATCATCTAAGAATAGTCAATTGGTTGTTTTAGTGATTCCGGGTACGTCAACAATCAGGGTCATTAGTCTCGTAAGTGTAGTGCATGTCTTTCCCCCGCTATATGGTGAGATCCTGCGTGGACCTACCGTCGGCTAGCGGGGTTTTCTCCAACCAGGTATCTCCCAAAGCCGGGACAAGCTCTTAAGCTCCCTGCCGTATTCGTATCCGTTGCCAAGATTATGAGAAATCATATTGGCCAAACAGAACGAAAAATAAAACAAAGAATTCGCGAACATAAAAATTTCATAAGAGAAATTCATGAAAAGTGAAACAATTGCAAAACACAGAAATCAATTTTCGTATAAATTTGATTTTGAAAATCCGTCAATTTTAGATAAAGCCAACAATACACGCCGGGTTAATTTCTGAAACCTTATTTATCAAAATTAATAAAACAATAAATTCAAATCAAGAGTGTAATGTTTTACAACGTCAAATGATCATATTTTCAATAAAATAAAACATCATAAGTTTTAAAAAATGAAAAGGTTTGTCGCTCTCCATAATTGCATTTTAAATTTGCATTTGTTGCTTGTAATTTATCTTTTATAGATTTTATTGTTATTTGTAAAATAATTTTGTAGTACTTACAGTACTTATGTACCTGAAGATGCAAACAATTAGTTCGTGAAATATTGTGCTTGGAATACAAAACAAGTTATTTCTATAATTAAAACTAAATAAAATACCATTTACTGATTAAGTATGAAATAATTCTACCGATTGTCTTAAAACATAAGATACTGAAAACAACAGAATTGATTAACAATCGACATAATTAGCAAACAATAGAACTAGTTAGTTTTTTTTTTAATTTCTTTGGTCTGCAATAGCTTTTCTGTTTAGCTGTCCCAGCTGCTAGCTATTGCCACCCAAAGAACAGTTTACATACTTTTTCACTTTTTTGGTCTCCAAGTGGTGGAACTGAAATATATCTTTAAGAATACTATTGATAAATATAACATCATCCTACATTGACATTTTCGTTGAAAATTTGGAGCCGTTTTTGAGAAAATGTCGTTTGAGCATTGCTAAAAATGCCCCAATTTTGAGCTCCTTTTCACAGAAAACCCTTGAGTTTTCGAAAAATTTCATTGGAAATCATTTGAAACACTTCTACTCACAAATGCAATCATGTATAAAAACGAAAGTAGTTCAAATATTATTGACATGAGATATTATTTTAAAATAAATTTCATTTGTGTAATTTTGAGAAAAACAAAAAATTAAAAATAGCGTTAATGCAATTTTACACAGTGTATTTATCACTACACGTACAAAAGTCTAAAAAAAACATTTGCATTCCCCGAAAATGGTGTATGCACGTTTCTCGAAACGCGGAATGTTTTGCTCATTTTTTACAGGAAACTTTGAATTTTCCAGAAACTATCATCTTAATATTTAAATCATTTGTAATCACACATGCTAAAATATTTTCAAATGGCCGGTAATGTAAATATTAACGACGTGAGAAAGATGATAATAATACACATTTGTCAAAAAGATTACATTTGTTTAATTTGGGGAGGGGAAACAGCAAAATGGCGTTTATGGCATCTAATTCAATGTATTTAGTAGTATCCGCAGAAAAAAAATTAAAGAAAAGATTTTCAGCCATTTTTGAGGAAATCTTGCTTTTATTTTTTAATATTGCTTATATTTCACTCGAATGGGTTCACTCGCGGGTTCGAGTCCTGCCTTGAGCATGGTTGTTTGTCCCTGGTCTCTCAAGTACGTGTTCTGCAGACTTCAGATCAGGGGAGCCCGCAAATGTATTGGTTTGTAGTGTATGGTCCCCATCAGGATGCAAGTGTATTGGTGTGTAGTGTACGGGTCCAATCAGGATGCAAAGGGTAAGAGGCTGTCGGCTGGAAATCGACCAAATAAGAAAATGTCCCATAAAGGACAATTGGTCTCGGCGTCGTTAGATCCCGGGGTTCCTAGTCGGTCACCGAACCAGGAAACCCCGATGTCTCAAATTCGCGTCGTGATTTCACATAGTTAAGGATTTCGGCTAGCGACGCCGGCGGTCGTGATCTTTCAGTAGAATCATCCAAGCGTTCGCCTGGATGACCGAGGGAAACCACGAAAACCCCGCTCAGGATGGCCGGCAGGTGATTGAACCCGGGCCTCCCAAATGCGACGTCAGCACGCTACGCTCTGAGCCACATCGTTCGGTTGAGTGACTTTACATGATATTAATTTAATAACTGATTGTGGAGAACAAATTTAATTTGTAGAAAAAATTGCTATCTTCAATATTGTCATATGAAGACGCAGAATAAAAATCAAACTTTTGTCATATTCGAAAATAAAGAATTAATAATGAAAATCGAACCTATGGCATCTTTATAAGTGTATTTCATTCTATTCTTACGAGAAATTGAGAAAAACAATATGTAACCATTTTTGAAAAAAAAAATGAAAATGTTCCACGGTCTTCATGTGAAATACCCCCAAAGTTTTAAGAATTATTTTAAAAATCGCAGGGCTTTGAGTAGGTCTAGATCGACCAAGGAACAATCAGTTTTGAAAAATCCTAAGAATAGTTTCTGCACTAGTATTGTTCACAGGCGGACAGAGACAGAGACAGAGACAGAGATAGAGACAGAGATAGAGACAGAGATAGAGACAGAGACAGAGACAGAGATAGAGACAGAGATAGAGACAGAGATAGAGACAGAGATAGAGACAGAGATAGAGACAGAGATAGAAACAGAGATAGAAACAGAGATAGAAACAGAGATAGAAACAGAGATAGAAACAGAGATAGAAACAGAGATAGAAACAGAGATAGAAACAGATGTAGGAAGCAAGCAGGCAGACAGACAGACAGACAGACGAACAGACGGACGTACGGTTAAAAAAATAACACTTTTTTGATATCAGGGAATCCTCTAAATTAAGATATGTCAATGATCTCAGGAACGGCACTACAATTATCTTCCCCTTGACATGTTTTCCAGGCTTCAGCTCAATAGCTTACATTCTGACAGAGTTATGCATGGCACATACTTGCATCTATCCCCCCATCCATTCACACATCGCGAATATAAGGTACATAATTGCAGGTGTCTTCTTGACATCTGAACCAATCTTAACCATCTTTGAAATATAACAAATCGGCCTTAATATTGACGTGTGGGAAGTTGCGGCTCAAAATAACCTAAAACGTCGTCTTGATGGCAGACAATTTAAGATCGTATAGCTCAGGTCAATCCAATATTTTTGCTCACTAGTAGAAACGGACAAGACACTCAGTTGCTGTTCTTTGTGATTACAGTACGTTTATAAATAAGCTTGTACCGGCTACAAATCTTTTCTTTAATTTTTTTGGGGCGCGAATAGAATAAAGGGGATTTGACTATCTGGGTAGCCGAGATCGCTAAGGCCGTGACGATCTTCAACCGAAGAATCGTGGGTTCGAATTTCGCCTCGGGTATGGTTGTGTGTTTCGTAATTGTGTGTATTGTATATGTGTAATGTGATTGATTGTTCCATGTGGTATGTGTCAAGAAGGGCGTCTAGCCGTAAAAGTATCGCCAAAACAGTTCAGAAATGGAGTGTGCGGAAAATTAGTTAAAAATGAACCCGCCCCAATTAGTGCCAACCCCGTAAAAACAGGAAAAAGGTAAGGATAAAATAAGTAATAAAGAGGATGTATAAATATGGCTTAACCGATCCGGTGGCCGAGATCGCTAAGGCAGTAGTGCCGTAGCGATCTTGGACCGATGGATCACGGATTCGAGTCCCACCTCGGGCATGGTCGTATTGTGTTCGTCCTTTCACCTCTATCATCATCATATCGTCATCCTCACAGTTACCATACCGTTACAAGCAATAGTGGTCGCTAATGACCCAGAAGTTGATGCGACCTTAAATAACAAAAACATATGGCTTAGTTACGATTTTCATTAAAATATCTGAAATTTTGAAAAATGCTAACGTTCAAATTTATTTTCGAACCTGGCCTACAATTACAATATTTAAGTCTTTCGTAATAAAATGTATCATTCGATTTTAGATCTTTGAATGATATCATGAAATGTAAAAAAAATATTTGAGTAGTTGTTTAGTAATATCATTAAGAGAAGTAAAAGTTAACGGTATAACGCGCATTCCCACTTGCTTTCACTCGATGACATTAGTTTTAACAGATTTCACGAAACCACGAACGTTGACAAGTTGATACAATTTATTTTGTCACTATTCAGATTTTGTTTATTATTACATCTCGCAATATTTGTGAGAATTCATGGTATACCAAGATGACGGACACCTGGAATCACTGCTTTAAACATCACACTGTGGAGTTTCTTATAAACATTCGGAATTGTTGTTTCTAGAGAACGAAGACCTCGGCGAAACGTGACGAAAGAGTTCACACTTGAAATACGCCTCTCCAATATGTCTTCAAGTAATTAACAGCTACGCATTTCTTTGAAAATTTAGTCGATAGTGAGATTCGTAGTAAGCAAAAGATTGTAGTTTTGTCAGTCCAAACGATTTACTTAGTTTTTTCAATAATATCACCATTATATCATTACAGTAAACATTAAGTACAGAATAATAGTTGAATATGGTATCACTGACGCAATAAACTGTTTTAAAAGTATGTTCATGTGAAAATGTCTAAATGTGATGCATATGTTTGTTCAAACTAGTGGGGCTACGACAGCACATACTTTGTGGCATTTTTTCTAAAATTTACGAAATTCTCAAAAAGTTTTGAAAATTTCGTAAATTCAAAAAGTTAAACAAAAATGTGACCCCCACAATTTTTCAGCGACCCTTATTCTACCCGTGAGAAAAAACTGAAAAAAATTTGGTGCGGTTTTACAGAAAATGTTTTTTTTTTTTGTAAAATACATTAATTTCAAGCACAAATTACACTAAATCAACTGTTTTTTTAATTGTACATGAACATTCATAAAGAGCTATTTTTACAACAGTATTTGTCTGAGGCAAAATTCACTATCTTCAATTTTGTATTTTTGAAATGTTAACATTTAGCAATTTTCGAAAATATCGAGAGTTCATCAAACATAGGACTAGCACCATATTTTTTACAGTCCCTTGATATATATGAACAAAAAATTTGAAATAAAAAATTTGGAGCGGTTTTTGAAAAATAAACTGTTTAAACAAATTTAAAATTGCCTATCTTTCGCGCAAAATTACACGAAAAATACTCATATTTTCGAAAAATTGAATATGACATTATTTCAAGATCTGCCTTTAAAGAATTATTTCATGAAGAAAAAATCTTAATCTTCAATATTATAGTTGCAGGAACGCTCTTTACAATTGCACTTTTGCACAATTTCGTAAAATCGGAGATTTGAACGAACCTGATTCTTGCAGCATTCTCTTAAAAATGTTCTTACGCTATCCGAAGACGACGATAAGTCAAATTTGAAGCCATTTTTGAGAAACTTTTGAAGATTTTTTGAGGCTTCGTGTAAAGTACCCTCAAAAATAAAAATATCGATTTGGCCCTCCCGAAACCTTGCAATCATTCAGATCGATTGGGGGATATCAATTTTGGAGCAAATCTGCTGTACGGTTTAGGCTCAAGCCTTGAACACGGACGGGCGTACGAACGAACAGACAATTGCTCTGTCGTCAATGAATTGTTCGGTATCAAGCCCCCACAAAACATTGATTCTGCCTACACCACGTGTTAGCGAAAGTAATTTACTGTTTCTAGCAATAGATTTTATGCACTTTTTCGTTCCGAGGGCCCGGCAATAAGAAATTTTCTACCGGAAATTCGTCGTTTTTCGGCGCACGATTACATAACTTTCTCTTCTTACGAAAAAGTGCCAACAAGTAAAGAGTTCTTTCAGTATCTGGCATTGGACGTACAAATGAATCGAAGTTTCTGTTAATTACATAATTCTGTTCAAAATTTTCCAACATTTACCGGCCTGGCATGTTACCTCAATAAGGGATATGAACAGGTAATATTGCAATTTCAATTGTAATTGCGGTAAAAAAATACTTTTCAGATATGGATGATGCGAATGGCTAGAATTTAGTACAGCAACGTTTTCACGCTTTTGTAACTAATACGCATAGAAATGCACGTAAAAGAACAACGGTATGTTGTTCTTAAGTGTTATTATCTAATCCTAATACAGTAAAATTCGTCTAAACCGGAACATTTACAAGCCGGAAACCTGGATAAACCGAACAATTTCTGCGATCCATGAAGTTAAATGACATTTTACACAGCATAAAACGGAACCTCTCCAATGCGGAACCGGAACAGTTTTTCATGATCTGCAGGTGACAAAATCTTCATAAAACAGAATTCCTGTGAATTTAATGCAATTTGCAGAGAGACACGAGATGTTCTTAATGAAATTAATGCATCTGCAAGTATATTATAAATGCTCTATCCCTGTGACGGGGTTTAGTCATCGCAGTTGGACATTGAAGAACAGGAGCTTCAGCTGACAATGTAGAATTGGACCTTGGGGTCGCTTGTATCTCAAGACCTTGTGATAATTCACAAAGCCTTGTGATAATTCACTCTCCCTACTCTCTGTGGAAAGGTATAAGGGAATGTCTTCTAATCACGCGTCTCCCCGCCTCGCGTTTAAAACCATATCCCCTCAACTAGATACGCATTGCTCAAGGCCATGCGATGGTAATAGAATGTCATAGTACTGGTTTGTGACGCATTCTGCGTTGAAAGAGTCTGCAAGCAGTCCTAATACAGTAAGGTGTGTACTTTCTTTCATAAATACGTGATATGTTAATGTACTATGATAATTATAAAGAAGTCATATAATTTACTATTTTCAGAAAATTCAGTATCACAAGAGGCATAAAATGGACAACCTTACACAAAATGGAAACTTCCCATAACCGGAATTGGTTTTGTGTATTCATCAATTCCGGCATGGACAGATTTTACTGTATAAGATCATTCTCAATTACTTCAGAAAATTCTGTCATAAAATCTAATTCTACATTTAATTCTTCTCCCGATTTTCTTAACACTTCTATATTGTTGTCCCATAACTTGGCAAAAACTGCAAAAAATTGAATTTTTTCCGGCGTCTTCCTTCAACTATAAAATTGAAGATAAAAAAACTTGAAGGAAAAATTTCTTTTTCATATTTAGTTATTTCATTAAGGTCATGTACATTTTTTTAAAAATGTTAGTAGCTTTCGCGCAATATTGCGTACAATACGCGCAATATTAAAAAGTAACAAAGGATTTTCTAAAAAATGGTACACTTTTTTTTTCTTTAACCTTTTGATAGGGATAGAGCTAAAAATAGTTTATAAGATGACATAAACGCCATTTTGCCCAATTCTTTTGTTTCTTCAAAAATTAGAAAAATGTAATTTTTGGTGCAGACTCCGACATCGTTAATATTTACATTAGCGACAATTTTTTCACAGTGCTACATTTATGAGTACAGGAGCTTTAAATAATGTCAAACTTTTTCGAAAACTCAACAGTTTTCTGTGAAAATGGGTTCAAAATTCCGCATATTCAGCCACTTTCAAACCCCTCTTTTAGAAAATGGCTCAATTTGTTTCTTCAACGTTTTCGAACGGATAGCGCTAATTGCACTGTTTAATATGACAAAGTTCATTTTGAGTTCTACCGCTCACGCGGTAGAGATATTAGATAGTACCCTGGCAACGAAAATCCAAATGCTAAATTTAGAGAAAAAATCTTCTAATATGTGATGTAGCCTGAATCCATGTGTTTTTGTGGTCTTGATACAAAAAAATCGATTGCGACAAAACTTCTGTTCGTCTGTCTGTGAATAATGCTCGAGAAGTACCCTTACAAACGGACCGCGCGCGATCACTCCTTCCTTGTCCTATCTTCACACACTTACACTAACATGCACCACTCTACCATACATGCCGAAATATTTTTTTGTAAATATGATTATTGTGTATTTTGGCGTCAAACATAGCCGTGCGATAAGAAATTTACTGCCTTTCGTGAACGTAAAATTAATGGTGATGACAGGCAGTTAGATGCTACGTTAGTTAGAATTTGTATATTATTTCATATTTCTTTGTTTCTTACATTCGAGCTTTCGTTATACATTTTAAAATTAATCTTTTAGAAATTATTTAAAGCTATTTTAAATTGCGTCCTTTAATTGAGTTAAATGTAAAACGAATAGTTGATTTCGCTTTGCATAATAAGATGTGGGAATGAAGAGTAATGTACTCGTAGGCTTCCGCGGCTCGAGTTCATGACTTCAAGGCTGTCCGGGTGACTTCTTCAGGGTAGTGACACCAACTCTGAAGTCACTACCCTGAAGAAGCCAGCGATATGATAGACGAACCGTCGGCCTCTCTGCCAACGACGCGACGTCACTCGGACAGCATAGAAATCATGAAGAGTAAGGCACGTACACCGAGTAATTTAAATGAATGTAAACATATTATATTTAATTATTATATTTTTCTATCCATTTTCATTTTCTTGCTAGTGTTATCAATAATGTTCATTGGCAAAATGTATATCCCATACGAATTAACAGTCATTGTTGCTTGTTGCAACACATTGTTGTAACGCCGCGCTGGGAACAGAAGACGATAATGATTGTTGCCTTTCGTTTGCGTTAATGTAAACTAATCATTTTATTTAAGACTAAAATACGCATCGTGCATCCTTGGTACAGTTGTGTAGAACGTGAATGCACTGAATTCAATGGCAGAAAGCTGTTTTCGTTTAAGCATCTCAATTTTTTTTTAAATTAATGTATTTCACGCTTTGTTAGTTTAAGAACTTTTTATATGGTAATTGAAGTGTAAAACAGTAATTGTCATATTATAATATTACTTAGCCTTTAACTACGTCGCGATAAAGTACGTGCTGTTGTAACACAACTAGTTTTAAAATATCTCTCACGCCGTTAATATGTACATTTCCAGCTATTTCTAAACACTAATGCATTTGCGAGTTAAAGTGCTTTAAACGACTTCTAATGAAGTTTTTCGGAAACTCAATTTTTTTTGTGAAAAAGAGCTGTGTATGTGTAAATTTCACATTTACAGTAACGAAGCTTTACGCCATTTTCTTAAAAACGGCTCCAAATATTTCAATGAAAATTGCCATTTAGGACGATGTTTTACTCTTCTTTAATATTATTAAAGTAATATTGCGGTTCTACAATATTAAGAAACCAAAAAAACTGATAAAATTTCCAAAAATTGTACTTTGGGCGGCGATAGATGGCACCTAGCAAGAGTTTGTGGCAAGTTCGTTTATCCAGACCAAAGAAAATATAACACTAATACGAGAAAGTATTTGCCATTCTGTAGCACCACAGACAGAGATGGCATAGGTCCTATTTTCAGTGTAAACTTAGAAATATCGAAAATTTCAATAGTTTGAATTTTTCGGCATGCTTCTGAAACTACAATTCTGAATTTGGATATTTTTATTTTCTCGCCTTACTTCGTAAGCTCAATGTAGTAGTCGTGCGCAGGAAAACGGAAAACATTTGACAGAAAAATTGTTATTGTCAGACCCTGGAATCGAAAAAATGGATAAACCTTGTCTTTATTTATATATACAAAATCCTTCTACTAACACACTGTGTAGTTAGAATCCATATTTTATGGGTCCTTGATGCCTAAAATCGATTGACGGCAAAACGTCTATCAGTCTGTCTGTCCGTTCTTTCGTGTGTGATCAAAGTTAGCGCCTAAACCGTTCAGCCAAGTTTCTCCTAAGTTGATTTTTTTCTTGTTTGATTTAAATGAACTCAAGGTCTTTGGAACTTGAAACGGATATTGTGGTTTTAGGGGGTACTTTACATAAATGCTCAACATTTTCAATTTTTTTTCTGAATAATGGCTTCGATTTTTTATTTAACTTTCCTCTCGGATAGCGTAAATGACGCTTAAAATATTGGCGTAGATCTCACTTGCCTTAAAATCTCTGATTTTTCGAAAAACTTAAAAATATTATTTCGTCCTCTTCCTAATTCTTGAATATTGAAGATATAAGTTTATTTTCCTAATGAAATCTGTTCTTTAAGGACAGATCATGCAATACGAACATATCCGGTAGTGTACATTTTTTAAGATATGAGTCGTCGCGTGATTTTATGTGAAATAAAGGAAATTTTTAATAGTTATTTATGTATCAAGGCAGAAAAATGAATGATTTTGGATGAGGTGTTTACCAATCGAGGAGGAGTAGGTATAATATTTCAGAATACATCAAATTATATTTTTCATACAAAGGAGAACAAGTTAAAAAAACATTATGTATTCGAAAAATAATAAATATTCTTTGCCAATGTGTTAACAGTCATTTGTACTTTGTCTTGTTTACTTGACGTTGCCATGGTAATCGTCCTCTAAAATTCATTCTTGGCCGCCAAAGCTCGTCTTTGTGGCGTGTAATCGCTCTGCTAAATACGTGTTTTGATATGCTGATACAAAAAAAAATTAAACAATTTTTTTCTTAAAATCGTATGTACCAAATGACGAAAAAAAGTTTTGCTAGTCTCATTTCCGGCAAACTCTCCGTAAATTTGAAAATTACAAAAACTTAACATTTAAAAAATACAAAGTTGAAATTAGACATTTGTGTCTTAAACTAAATCTGTTTTAAAAATCTGCTCTTTTAAAAGGTCATTTAAAAAACAGTCGTGCATGAGTAATATCTGCTTGAAATTAATGAAATTTATAACACACATTTTCACAAAAACTTGTCCATTTGTTTATCCACGGATAAAACAAGGCACTCTTACAAGAATAGCGCAGGTCTCATTTTCGATTAACTCTGCAATTATCAAAAATTGTGAATTTAAAAATAATTGGAGAAAGTATGTGCTGTTGGAGCACCACTATTTTCTCCAAATGCAATGTGCTTTCCACATTTAGTTCTTTAAAAAATACCTTGGTCATAATTGTGAATTGATTAGTAGTTTTTGTGCAATGTGAGTGAAATATGGGCAAAGTCAAAAACAAGATATTAAGAACAAGTTTTTCTCAAAACCTGCTCCGAATTTATTCTTTTAACTTTTTGTTCTGTGATAATGCATTGAAAAGGATGACATAAACGTAATGTTAATGTATTTATTTTGTTTTCCAAGAAATTTATACAACGCTGCAGCAAAAAACCGGCGATTTTTGCCAGAAAAATTCATATTGAAGATCCCTGATAACGGAAAATGGATAATTCTTGTTTCTATATGTAATAAATTGCTTCCTCTACCACTTTGTGTTGCCATAATCCAGTTTTGATGGGTCCTTTATGCCGAAATTTTTTTCTTGACAAAACCTATGTCTGTTCTTAAACACCGCTAGCGGATAAACGGATAAGTTAACTTCAGTAACTACGGCGAAACATCAATTAACTGCTAGAAACATATGACATTATGTCTATTTCAGCAACATTTAAATTCACTTTAAAAGTAAAATTGTCTCTTGTAATGCTGATATAGCCCAAATTTTTCTTTTAAACGCTGAATCTATTTATTTCAGTGACTAGTTGAACCCGTGCGAAAATTTCCCACATTTCAAACGAATTAGTTGTACTGGCCTGCGATGGAATACTTCACTTAGGGCTCATACTCATTACTCATTGACCCAACCAACCTTTGCATGTGTTTTTTCGATCTTCATTTGAACTTGAGCCTACAAGTGTCCTTGTTCAATGTGCCAACGACACCACCACCACCACCACCACCACCACCACCACCACCAATGCCACCGCTAGGTCAGGTCTGCATTGTTTGAAACTTAAAGGTTTTGTTTGAGAATGAACTCAAAATTTTACATTTAAAAAAATGCTCAAATGACATTTCAAAACGGGTTTCACATTTTTCAAAGAAAATGTGTCTGTGGGACCAGTTTCTACACTTCTTTAATATTCCTAAAGTTAAGTTTCAGTTCTACTATTAGGGGAGACAACACAATCGAGAAAATGTGAAAAAAATGATTTTGGGTACGGATAAGTAGCAGTTGAAAAGAGGATAGAGCCATACTGGAAAGCTCGTCTAGACTAAAGTCATCACAAAACTAAATAGTGCGAGAAAGTTTGCCAGTCTGAAGCTACAAGGTTTGAAGTAAATATCGTAACAGTGCAGGACTTGCAATAATATATCATTACGTTACGTATTATTTTCCACACATTTTTTAAATCATTTTTTCTCTGTACTAATATATACAGACATAAGTGCATTGACTTCTAGCGCGATAATCTCTGAATCGACTAAACCAATATCGAAGAAAATTTTGTGATAGCATCCTTTAAAGGCCTGGAGTACTATAGGTTATTATTTATAACAATGAACCTTAATATATTTACACCTTAATATATTATCAAAGACTCAAGAGTGCATCAATGTCAACAGTTTAGCTCGCGACACCAGAAAATAACGTCTGTGATCCCTTACTGATTGCATCAATGCATAAAATTGCATATTTAGAGGACTTTGTTTATTTGTCACTGCCAATTGTTTGATCCGAAGTAATTCTGAGTTTTTCTCTGCTTTGTAAAAGTAATTTGGAGACTGTAATTGCGTGTAGGTGTGAGTGCATTAAGTGTTCAAGAGACGAAAAGTTGGAAAGAGATAATTTTCTGATGGATGTGGATACATGTTAAGTTGCAGTAAATTAAAAATAATTATTTGTATTTGTAGGTTGGGCGAATGGCAGGGAGAGCGAAAACATATTACGAATTATTTGCGTGTTAGGCTGAAACTGACAGATGCATGCATTTTTGTGGAGAAATCTTTTTAAAAAGTGGAGAATGAATGCGTACATTTAGGTGCTGAATGAATGATTAAATTGGTGAAAGTTCGGCAAGAATATAATTTATTGTAAAACAGCAGTGTAAGTGAAGTAAAATTATATTGGTAAATGGCTATTTGGAAGATTTGAATGTGTGACAACGCTGGTTTTAAAAGTTATTTTAGATACTCGTACTAGAAAAAGTTTTGTCAAGTCGGGATCCACTGTGATCTCGGATTTTAGGAGGTATTACAATTATCTAAGTGGTTAATGGCTCCTTTCCGGCTACCACTATTTATCAAGGATACTTTACCGCATACTCGAATTCAATTAAAATTACTTTAATTATTAATTTCGCATATACGTATTGCCATTACTTTAAATATATGTACCCTAAACGTATTTTGAGAAAGTTATGTAATGCTGCGGAAGATCGATTTCGAGATCCCAACATCATGTCCCCTGATACCGAAAGAGTGGTTCTTTTCAAAATGTCCGTCCGTCCGTCCGTCCAACACTACTAGCGCCTAGATCATACATAGGATTTGGTTCAAATTGAAGAAATCCCTGTCCATCTGGCTCGAGTCGAAGTTTTGAGATTTTGAAGAATATTCTTTAAAATTGAGGAGTACTTTACATAAAGCTCTCCGAACATTTTCAAAATTTTCTCAAAAATATCTCCAAATTCTTTCTTTAAATTTCTCGTAAGAATAAAGTAACATGCACTTATAAAAGTGGCATAGGTCATATTTTTACGATAGACTCTAATTTTTTGAAAATTTAAACAGTATACATTTTTTTCCGTAACTTCCCACAACTACAAAATTGAAGATAGAGAATTTTCTTTGAAATGAAATTTGTTGTCCACCATTACTTCTTTTATAAGGTCATGTACTTTTTTTTATTTCAGTAGTTTTCGCGCAATATTGCATGCAATATTTGCAATAAAAACAAGATTTTTTTCCAAACAGCTCCAAATTTTTCTTTACACTTTTGATAGGGATAGTACTAAATTCTCTCTATAAGATGACATGAACGCCATATAAACCCTATCCTTTTGTTTTTCAAAAATTACATTTTTTTACTTGTCTCTCACATCGTTAATATTTACATAAGCGTCAATTCCTTTACATTAATGTATTTATGTGAACATGTGCTTTAAATAATGTCAGATAAAGGTTCTCGAAACCTCAACAGTTTTCCGTGAAAATGAGCTCAAAATTTCGCTTTTTCAGAAACGCTCGAACTCAGTTTTTTCAAAAACGGCTCAAATTATTTTTCTTCAAACTTTTCCAACAGATAGCGCGAATTGCATTGTATGAGGTGACAAAGAACTAATTTTACTGTATTCATTTGTTTTTTCAAAAATTACACAAATGTATTTTTTTTAAATCTCATTCTGTAGCACCACTAGTTTCTTAAACGTCGATTGACGCGACAAGATCAATTTGAAACTTTTCTTTATAAATACGTGAGAAGAAAAAATATGAAAATCAGTAAGTTTTATAATGTGACAACTGATTGAAAATATTGGCATAATATATAAAATTCCACAATAAGAATATACGCGAGTATATACATTTTATTTATTAGTTTAGATTTGATTATTATTTTCAGTTATAAAGCGAAAAAAGTTCTAGGCGTCAACCCAAATATGAAATAGAATTAAAAATATTTTTTAGTAAGAAAGTGTTTTAGTGAGTACGGAAGACCGAGTGTTTCCAGATTGGAGGAAGGCAGAGAGACGCAGGGTAGAGTGGAGGGGAGATAGAATAGATAAGAGGCTCCGCCATAGGGTGGGAATAGATAGAGTTCCTCTTTCTGTTTAATAAAGAATTATGATAAATACCCCGGACACGCGGGGCCGTCAGCTCGTTTCTTAAAAATTGCTGTTAACGAAACCCATTAAATTAAGAACACTAAACAATCAAAAGATGTGACTCAAGTTAAATCTACACACAACAGGGATTATATATATATATATATATTGTGACATACCTGGTGGTGCCGGGTATTTTCACTGCAATACAACACTAAGAGAGGGTATCTTTTACGTGAATGGGTCCCTGGATAAGTTGGTGCAACGTTGGGGTGGTTAATCATAAATTGAAATACAATTATAAACAAGATTTATTTTAAATCAAATTTGTCATTTACATAATCAGACAACGTTTTTATACTCTGCCTTGGTACCAAGATTAAGAGTGAAATGCATTTCTCATACCTTCGGGGCCCCGAACGAATACCTATGATGTTCGTAGAACCGCTCGTGCCGACAGGATTGTCGACCTCTGCTACTGCTGCGGGCCGTCAGCGTCGGATGGCGTGGTAATCGCCCACGGCTGATGCTCCAGCAATTCTTCCCCGATCAGGATCTTGACACCTCGGCTTCGCACCTTCCTCGAATCACTGTCCGTCAGTGGGTTTAATTACACAACCCGCGCCTACTCTGTATACTGGTCACAGTTCTGTACCGCGCAATTTCAAGAATATTTCCACCGCGCCAACTAATAAGAACAACATCAATTATTCTACCAACACTAATCTTTCACTATACTGATACTTCTAATGTTCTATTTACACGTCAATTACTCTGCGGTTCCTAATAGCACATAAAATACGTCGCAATGTCATATGCGTCCATACACCGGCGGAGAACTCTCGCCGCACGTCCGCACTCGTCGCCGCTCTCCTAACGTCTCTTGATTCTCCCAACGAACCTTTCCCTGACCGGGAGCACGCCGGCCACGTCCTACATCGACGGGCGGCACGGCTCGACTGCCTGTCCCAACGGCTCTCGTCCGCGATTCTCGTAACGAACTTTTGCACGTGCGCGTTGCCCAGTTCCAACCGAAATTCACACGCTAGCCTCCCGGCGGCGGTGGCACCGTCGGCGGTAGCAGCGGCTGCTCGCCGGCCCCGGCGCGCCGCGCTCAGCGCGCGCACCGCGCAGTTCAAAATAGCAATTGGTTTCTTACACTAATGATTTAATTAGTGCAATGAAACACATATTATGGGTTTCATCACCCCCCCTTTCTTTTTTTGAATTTTTCCCGCTTCTGGAAAAATTCACACTAGTAACATCGTCACTGCCGATGGTCGCACTGTCTTGCATGTTGCCCAACATCCTATATGCACTTATAACCTAGAATCGACTTAACACGTGATTACTTATTATTAACCCTAACATTACACTTATTTACACTTCACTATTTTCCATCCATGTTGAACCAGGTTTCCGATTTGAAGCTTGTAATGTCCTACTATGTCTTGTCTCTTGTGCGACAGTTCATCCCCATTTTGCTGACAGTGATTTCCTAACTCACAGTTGTAGGACATAGCTTCCAGCGTGTTGAACACATCTTGATAGGTATCATCCCATTTCCAGCTACGACCTCTTCTACGTTTGTACCAATGGTTGACCATACCATCACTCTTCCCTCGCCCCTGACTTCGCTCCATTCTTGACCTGCCTACATCTCCTTCACTCCCATTCGTTGGGGCGTCTGCAAACATGACGTTGTACCCCTCCAATATCTTCAAACCCTTTCCTAAATCGGTATGATCTGCTCTGCTCAGTAGGCTCTGCACGGTAACAAGATACTGTCGCGTTGACATGCAACTAATGCCTTGATATTTTATAGGGGCAAATAATGTTGTTGGTTCCATAATGCTCTTCGTTCTGTATTCACTACGACTTCCCGTAATGTAGTTGTAATGGCTGTTCCTCTGGTCGCTCTTGATGTTTATTTGGGTTTCTTCGCTCCGCTTTCGTACGGAAATCTTGTCTTCAAATTCCTTCAAAAATTTCGGAAATATACCAAAATTCTCTGCCCATGTCCTGGCGTTCTCTTCTAACATTGGGTGTAATAACTGGATCTTGTATCCTTCCAATATGTTGTTTGATGCTAGGTGCCGTTCTTCTGCTCGCAGAACTACCTTAGGGTTTTCCGCCCCATCTCCCAGAGATTTCATCGACTTTGGAGGCATAATTGGTGTCACCCCATACTTGACACTTAGCGACGTTTTCCCGTCTTCTTCCTGTTTAAATTCTTCTTGTACTCTTTTCTCTTCGCACCCTTGTATATTTTCCACGATTTCTTCTTCTACTATACGCTCCATTTCTTCTATTTTCATTTCCATTTCTTCTTCCATTATTAACTTCAATTCTTCCGTTTTCACTTTCACTTTATAAACATCCTCCTCGGTCTCGATTTGGACCTCCACCGTTTTGCCCTCCGCTGTCTTGACTTCCTCATGGATTTGGTTCGTCATCCCCTCGTTTCTATCTGTTACCGCTACCCTAGCATCTATTTGATGGCATGATTGAAATTTTAGCACCTCATCTTTCCTATCCAGTTCCTCCGCTTTCCCATACGGTTTTTCGCATATTTCGATGAGCTTCCTATTCCGTTCTTCTGTGATTCTTCCCATTTCTTCTGCCGGCTTCTTAATCTGTTCTTCAACCACCTTCCCGTTCTGTTCTTTTATTAGTTTTCTATTCCGTTCCTCCGCCTTCCTATTCTGTTCCTCCTCGGATCTTTTCTGTTTACCTAATTCTTTGCTCTGTTCTTCCGCAAATTTCTCAATCTGCTTCTCCGTTTGCTGCCTCAGCTGTTCTTCTAATGAATCTTCTGCCATTACGCCCGTACACGCTTCGTATTCTTCGTCCATCCCCAAGTCAAATCCTACCGCCTGGCTCCCCAGTTCTACCACCTGCCGTTCTAGATCTATATTTGCTCTGTGATCGACCAGAAAATCCGTCCCTATGATTACCGAATACAATAATTTTTTGACTACCAGGGCCACCATCTCGTATACTTGGTTGCCAATCCTGGCTTGAAACATGATTTGTTTTGTGATGAGGCTTGACTTCTTCTGAGTTGCCCCAATCACATACGCCCTATTCATAGGCAAACACATTACTTCTTTTCCTGTTGCTTTTAACTCCTCATACATTTCTTCTGATACTACTGTAGTCGTGCACCCTGTATCCACTAAAGCTTCTTTAATTATACCTTCACATTCTATCGATATCGTGGGACATTTCCTGATTCTGACCGCTGAGTTCTTACATCTCCGCCACGGTTGGGTATCGTAGGTTACCGGCTGCATAGCGTTTATGGAGACCGCGTTTACGTCATCGATTTCCGCGTCCGCAATGGGGCCACCTATCACCGCGGACTCTATTAGTTTAAATAGTGTCCTTGATCACTACTTGTGCTAGGCTGTGCTAATCGGTCGGGTGCATTCCCGCCCCCGCCTCGCGTCTCCGTATGGTTTGAATTAGATCTGTTCCAGTCCGGTCTCTGGTTCCCCGGCTCTGGTCTCCATCCGTCTCCCCCTCTTCCGCGTTGGTTTCTCTGGTAATCGTTGCTCCTATCATTCCCTTGCCCCTGGTTACGTTCCGATCTAACCATATTAACATTCCCTTCATTTCTGTTCTTTGGTACGCCTGCACATGTCAAGTCGTACCCTCCTAACACATTCTGGAATCTTTCCAGGTCGGTGTGCTGCACACTACGTAAAAGATTCTGCACCGTAACTGGGAACTGTCTTGTCAGTGCACATATTATTTCCTGATCGCTCATCGGTGGGGATAGCGTTTTGTATTCCATAATACGCCTTGTTGCGTATTCCCGCAAACTTCCCATTGACTGGTTGTAATGATTATTCATTAAGCTGATTTTAAAATTAATTTGAATTTCCTCATTCCAATACCGCTCAAGGAATCGATCTTTAAATGCCTTTACTGATTCGGGAAACTTATCAAATGTATCGGCCCATATCCTTGCGTTGCCTTCTAACATTAAATATAATAATTGTATTTTACACCTTTCCGAAGTATTGATAACATCTAGATGTCGTTCCGCTGCCTTCATAAATATACATGGATTTTCTTTCCCGTCTCCTGAAAATTTTAGTGATCTTGGAGGGGTAAATGGTACCGTCCCGCTTGCTGCAATTGGGGATGTCTTGCATTCTTTTATTTGTTCAATCTCTGTTCGTAGTAACACAACCTTCTCTTCACATTCCCGCTTATTCTCCTGCATTTCTTCCTTGACTACCGATTGTATCCTCTCAATTTTCTCGTCCTGCTTAGCGGTTTTAGCATCTAGTTGTTGGAATAACTTATTCTTCAAATCCCCCCCCAGACTACTTACTTGGAATTCTAACTCCTTTTTCTGTTTCCCTAATTCTTCGGCAGTCCATTGCTCATGACTTTCTACCCGCTCCGTGATTTTAGTCATCTCATTCTTCGTTAACTCAATTTGTTCTTCGGCGCGTCCTATTCGCCCCCCTATTGCATCTAATTTCCTATTCTGTTCTTCTGCCAGCTTCCTAATCTGTTCCTCTGTGAATAATTTCTGTTCATCTAATTTCCTACACTGTTCTTCTGCCAACTTCCTAATCTGCTCCTCTGTAAATATTTTCTGCTCCTCTGCCGACTTCCTAATCTGCTCCTCTACCTTCCTACTTCGTTCTTCTGCTTTTCTATCCCGTTCTTCTGCTTTGCTCTGTCCCTCCAATATCTTCCCATTCAGTTGTTCGAACATCTTCATCATCATCTGCATAGCGCCTGAATTAACGTCTTCTCCACCCCCCTGATTTAAATTTCCTGCCGCTTGGTTCATCGGCGTCGACGTAATTTTCACTCTTCTATCAAAGCCTTCCCCCGACGTTTCATCCAATCTGCTTCCAATTCCACTATCCCTGCTCTCTGATAAGGTACTACTACCAATTCCTTCATCTATCTCTCTTACCTGCTCCGCCTTCCCCTCCGAATTCAATACTACGTTTTGCTCCTCCATCTTAGTACTATTACCCTCACGTTCGTCCCCAACTACTTCAAACTGTTCACCCGATCTTTCCATTTACCTCTCTTGACAACAATATAACAGTTGTCCTATTAAATTACGATGCCCGCCACGGCACTATATACTCTTCGTGAATGGATTAATTCACTCCTATTTCAATTGCTAATTGATGATGAACAACCCTCACTCACCACCAAAAACACAATAACACTAGGTCAGTGGCCATATAAATCTCCGCTCACCCACCAATGCATAAACATACTCCTTACAACACATATAATATTACCATTTACACATATACACTGCTAATAAATTCATTAACACTATTACATAAATGCTTTCAGATTATAGTAAATCCCTTATTAATTGAAATTACTTTTCAATACACTTATTGCTATATTATGTACATAATCATCATTCACATTTACATGTCATATCTCCTCCCTGATTGTTCCTCAATAATCTCATATAAATATTCACAATAAACATTCACACTGCTGGTATATATTTCCCAACCTGGTATCTTTTCTATTAAATTCCCCAAACTTTACCATCACCAATAGATAATGCACTACTGAGTGAATGTTCCCAGCAAAAAACAATTTTGTGCATAATTTGTACAACACTATTAACCACCTTTATATTCTCATAAGAATTATTACTACTCCCCCATTTCTTTGATTTCCATGTTATAAAAAATTGCCAAGCAGTTCAAATATTATTAATATGTCTTACAAAATTTGGAATTCTATTACATTATATTATTTGTAACATGTACATGTATAGCCTTCATAACCTCAGTAACTGCAATATTAACTATATATTGGATGCACACAAATAATTGCCTATGTCAGCCCGCAATTAATTACGCAACAACATTTTTGTAATTATCAACATTTCATTATGCTTACTTGACTTGTGCATGTTTTTGCTAACACATGTATTGTTATTTTTTTTTGTACTCTATAATAATACACTTTGCACTGCCTGCTTCTCATCTATACCCTGCATTACTATACATCAATTACATACACATTATTTTCCAACATTTCACCAACTTTCCTAAGGCCGCATTTCTTAACTATACGTTTTCCACTTGTTCGGGCGCCAGCTGTGACATACCTGGTGGTGCCGGGTATTTTCACTGCAATACAACACTAAGAGAGGGTATCTTTTACGTGAATGGGTCCCTGGATAAGTTGGTGCAACGTTGGGGTGGTTAATCATAAATTGAAATACAATTATAAACAAGATTTATTTTAAATCAAATTTGTCATTTACATAATCAGACAACGTTTTTATACTCTGCCTTGGTACCAAGATTAAGAGTGAAATGCATTTCTCATACCTTCGGGGCCCCGAACGAATACCTATGATGTTCGTAGAACCGCTCGTGCCGACAGGATTGTCGACCTCTGCTACTGCTGCGGGCCGTCAGCGTCGGATGGCGTGGTAATCGCCCACGGCTGATGCTCCAGCAATTCTTCCCCGATCAGGATCTTGACACCTCGGCTTCGCACCTTCCTCGAATCACTGTCCGTCAGTGGGTTTAATTACACAACCCGCGCCTACTCTGTATACTGGTCACAGTTCTGTACCGCGCAATTTCAAGAATATTTCCACCGCGCCAACTAATAAGAACAACATCAATTATTCTACCAACACTAATCTTTCACTATACTGATACTTCTAATGTTCTATTTACACGTCAATTACTCTGCGGTTCCTAATAGCACATAAAATACGTCGCAATGTCATATGCGTCCATACACCGGCGGAGAACTCTCGCCGCACGTCCGCACTCGTCGCCGCTCTCCTAACGTCTCTTGATTCTCCCAACGAACCTTTCCCTGACCGGGAGCACGCCGGCCACGTCCTACATCGACGGGCGGCACGGCTCGACTGCCTGTCCCAACGGCTCTCGTCCGCGATTCTCGTAACGAACTTTTGCACGTGCGCGTTGCCCAGTTCCAACCGAAATTCACACGCTAGCCTCCCGGCGGCGGTGGCACCGTCGGCGGTAGCAGCGGCTGCTCGCCGGCCCCGGCGCGCCGCGCTCAGCGCGCGCACCGCGCAGTTCAAAATAGCAATTGGTTTCTTACACTAATGATTTAATTAGTGCAATGAAACACATATTATGGGTTTCAATATATATATATATATATATATATATATATATATATATATATATATATCCCTATCAGAAAGTCCATTAGTTTGGAAAATAATATGAAAATAAATAAATTAATTGCGTTGTGATACGTTTTCAACAGGAGAAAAGAAAATTCCAACTCGCTGAATAATAAAAATGCACTGCGATTTTACTTCAGAAAAACAAATTATTACTTCTTCAAATCTACATAATCCTCTCAGAAATATTACTTCACATACAAACGTGATTTATGAACATTTAACGTTAACAAATAAGACTGTGCAAGTAAATCACATCAAAGGAACAATGTACATAAAACACAAAACATAAAACACGAAACATAAAAACGACACATCAGAATGATATATTATCAGTAAAATACAAAACTGAGAATTTAGGTACTTTTCAAAAATGAAAGACAACTATAAATTGTACAAGTAATCTGAAATTTCGTGTCTGTGAATATTAAATAAAGAGCATGGCAAAATTGCTAGTCACTCAAAGAACATTTGCAAGTTAATAAAAAACAAAGTTTTCACAGGTTTACACATTCATAAAATTGCGCTTAAAGAGTGCTTGTGGGCAAACGAAGTAGAGACGTCGGGCTGGCACTAAAGACGTCTCTAAAGAGCACTGCTTGACGTCTTACAACGAAGAACATAAATAAAATATCTACAAGGAGCTGTCTGCAGTGCAATTAGAGAAGCATCACCTTTTCACCAGGGTGTACGGAAACCACTCCGGGTAGTGCGCAGAACGTGCCATGTCTCTTTGCAGATAATGTTTCATCAGTTCAAATTTCGGTTCTATAGCAGTCAAATATTTTGTGAAGAACTCTTTAATATGCACTCGTATTCCTTCTCGTGTGTTTTAGTTTAGGATGTAACTTCACATTTTGGCGACCTGACATGCCAACTTTTGTTTCACCCTGACAATGTAAATCTTCGAATTCATACACTAGTGAATATGATACCTAATGATTTCACAAGAATAGAAGAATAGATGAGCTTATTTCGAAAGTGACGTATCTCCATAAACCACGATTTTTTTTCTGTACGAAAAACTACGAGGGTTGAGGCAGAAGCCATGGCAACTATTTTTTACATTCTCGCTACGGAGTAGAGAGAAAGTTATATAATGCTGCGCCAAAAAACTTCGAATTTTCGACAAAAAAACTCGTATTATAGCGCCTTGGTAACAAAAAGGGGGATAAATCCAGTTGCTAAATTTAGAAAAAAAATCATCTCTCACGTGGTGAAGCTATAATCTATGTATTGCTGGTCCTTGATACCGAAAAATCAATTTACGGCAAAACGTCTTTTTTACGAGGGTAGGGGGAAATCTTCACAAGACACTGAGCAGCCGGCGTGAGTGATTTGTACTCGCTAAAACCGAACCTCTCTACTTCTCCAGCCTCTCCGCGGAACCGTGCGCATAAGCATTACATCACGGAGGGTGGAAGGATGACCCAGCCACATGACGTTCTATATATATGGATGGATCATGACACTTCCCACCTCTCTTTTTCCAAATGTCTCAATTCGAGCAATACTACTTCTGCAAATTTACACCCCGCCATCCAACTACTTTCATATGCAAGCATAGGTTTTCTGGATTCATCTGCCCTACCACAAGCTTTTGAACGGTGATTCGCCATTGAGGATCGACACGTGAGCACTGAAAAAACACTGTGTTCGCTGTCCTCGACAGCAGGTTCACACTCAGGACAGTGCGGAGTTCCAACCGGTTTGACCCTGTGAAGCTAGGCTCTGGAGCATCCATGTCCCGTCAGAAGTTGCACGAGATAATAATTTACCCCACCGTGATTTTATTGATCCACGATTCAACTGTAGGAATCAGTCGGTGGATCCACCTCCACTTGGATGAAGTGCCCCATCGCTGCAGCCATTATTAAGGAGGAGTGTATTGTAAATTGTTTTTGAATTGTAAGTGTACATATATTGTAAAACTGTAGGGTTATGGCTACCACCTGGCAATCAGCCAATTGTAGCAAAATAAATATTATTATTATTATTATTATTATTATTATTATTATGCAAGTTTTTCCTAGCAGCTTCGCATCCCGTTATTCTTTTCGTAACGCCTTTCCCGTTCTTTTTCACGCAAACGAATTTCACGAACCGCACTTTTCAGGCATAAGAATGCAAAAATTACTAACATTTTCGGGAAAAAAAACTACATTTCCTTATTTAACGATGTCTGCTTCAAGGAGAAATTTTATTCAGAAAAAATCTATCAGCCGTAACCTTAGCGGCTGTGAGGTTTCAGTATCATATAAAATAAATGTATTTACAAAATTTACATTTCACATTTAAAGATGAAAGAACGTAGTTACAATACATACAGAGGTGCGGCGTACAGAAGGCTGGCCTTGCTCGGCGGATAGAAAGTTCCAACTGCAGAGCGATAATGGTTTCTTTCGCTTGAAGTTTTCATTATTGACTCGCAGTAATTAAATACTGCAGCTTTCAATGACACTTCGCGTAGCCCGCGGGAACTGCTACGTGGCGGGAACACACGAAGGCTAGACTAAACCGGAATGAACGGAGCGCAAGAAAACCTATGAGAGCGAAGCGCTAGTGAAGGACACGGCCTTTCAACTCTCATGTAATAATGAAGGCCATTACAATGGCGCGCTCTCCTCTATCACAGGAACTAAACCATAAACTAGTGAAGCGATGTGTAAAATGTGCGTGACTGCTGCGTCGATTAGCGGATCGCAAACAGGCGCAGATGTTACAAACGATAGCGCCGATGTTTGCGATTTATTCTATGTATGTATTATGAATAACTGAACATGTAGAAGGCTCGTATTTTAGCCAATTTTTATGTGCGAAAGTCGGCGAGCCTAACCTGCAGCTGACCCCGGCGACACTAGCGCCTCCTATCGTAGCACTCTCCAGTTCGTCTATTTTGAGGCAGAGTTCAAATGCCCAGGTGAAGTTCCCAACACGAAAGTCTGCTCACAAGAGCGTAACACTGTCCACTGCTGCGGCTGAAGCGTGTGGCGCGGTCTACATAGGCGCGAGATACCATACTATCTGCAGAATTGTAATTGTGGCAAGATACCAAAAAAAATTGAACGTTTGCAATTTTCGAAAATTCAGAGTTCAACGACAACTTAAAAAGTCAGCTTTAACAAAAAATAATAATGGTACGATAGTTTTACAAAAACACTGGTAGTTTTAACAAAAAATACTGGTTAAGTAACGTAAGTTGTTCAAGGCGAAAATAAAAAAAATAAAATAAAAAAGTAAAAAAGGCGCCTGAAGAGATCTCAGGGATGACACTTAATTATACTTTAGCTTTTCGCATCCGGTGGAAATGTTAATGCTGTTAATGTTAATAGTACATGTAATTAGTTTGTAATGTTAGGCTTTATTGCATGAGTACATATTTTGAAAACGCACGACGTTAGGAGCGAGTTTTCAAATTTGTACGAATGCAATAAAACAGTAATATAAATGAGTCGCATGCACTATTGTTTGTATATAAGCATTTAAACTTTCTAAGAGAATCAATCTTAATTTTGCGAAACAACTTTCTTGTGACTCTCGGGTGTTTAACAGCTGCTCGAGAAAACGGTGGTCGGTTGTTTCGTTTACGTTTACCTCCCCAAAATTCTCTCGCTGCGATTGGCTGAACGAGTGGTGACGCAATCATTCTTACCGTAAAATGCTAATACATCATCATGTGTGCCGTAAAATATCCGATTATGAACGATTTCGTGCAACAGGAAAGGTCATTTATACTGGTGTACAAAAAATGTTGATTTGTGCTGGCAAGCTCAAATTAAGAAGTCATGTTAATATAACAATTGCCTGCTTCGTCCATCCTCGGGCTAAGAAAGTGGAAAGAAGTAGATGTTCTGTAAAAATAGCACAGACTTTTTCGCACATTTTCGTACTTGTTAGTTCTTTTTGAGTCGTCGAACCGTGCTTTCCACGACCCCATTCCCACCTGCCATCTATTACCGCCTATGAGACCAATCAGTGCTTCCCGCTGTAACTACCTATTTCCTGGGAAGGATTCTCAGTGAAGAGCTCACTCGTACCTCCTGAATATCACACCGGCGGAGCTGGCTCAGGGCATCACCTCATGTCACTGCAGTGTCTCTGACCGGGAGGTCCTAGGGATCGAGTCCTGAAGGTCGCAGTGGCAGGATTTTCGACACTATCTAGACAGCTGGTCGAGTTCAGTCGCTGCCTGGAGGAATTCTGGAGGCCCGCTGCTCTGACCGGTAGTTTTCCGTGATTTCTCCGATCAACTCCAGGCGAATTCCAGAGCAGTACCCTAACAAACGGACCGCTCGCGATCTTTCCGTCCTCTTACCTGTTCTATACTCACCTCTTACTTACACACACTTACACTTACAGCAACTACACTACCATACATGTCAGAAGACCGGTCGAGAGCTTACACCCTAATCCTCCCATACAATGTGGAACACCGAATTGAAATATACTTGTGTATACATAATCGAGTAACTGGATCTACAAATCCAGAAATATAATTCAAGCGCCGAAATGGGCCTACGGTCTACGGCAGACCTTCAAGACCCATGTTGGCCTGGCTTCCCGAAGATCACGCCGAGGTGGCCGAGGCGCCGAGTACAATACATTTAGGGAACATTCAATTACATTAGCAGTGTTGAGGAAACACGATTGACTTATGAATACATTGAGTACACGGACAGGTTAAGTAGATTCAATATTGTGGATTAAATGTGCGAAGCCACATTATGTGCATGATGATCAGGGAGGGTCGAAAAACTGTCGCGGTAGTTTCCTAAACAACATATTATTTCTGAGTATCCAAAATTTAAAAATGTCAGAGGTCAAGTTACCTCATGATCCAAATGAAAGTTTCAGTAAAAAAACAGGTTCTACGAAGACCATAATTTTTTCTTAATGTTTCGGCTTTTACAATTTGATTTGAGGGCTGCTTGCAAAGACACTATCCCTTCTGAAGTCGCGTGCCGTTTCTTGCCATTAGTAATGGCTAAGGGATGCTTGGCATCCCCACTCTCTTCTAATATTCCAAACAAGTATTGGCGTTTCGCAATTGTGCTTCGCGATGTTCAATTTCCTTGCAATAAACGTTAATTTATAATATGTGCAATAAAATTTAATTGTTTAAAATGTAATGTTATCTAATTAGCGATCATATATCACCTTGCTTAGATAGCAAACACGCATGGGAATTCTTGGAGTTCGCCATCACAAAGAATGAGTTCTATTTTAAACACATTAACTCGTATATCAGATTTTATTTTTTGGATAGAAGGTAAACAATCTGTAGAAACGTAGTGTAGATCCAGACGAGTAGGACAATACTATTTTATTTGGTAATTATCGCAAATGGTCTGAGAATGCTTATAATCCTCACGCTACTACGTGCGGGTTATTTATGTTATTCAGGGGAAAGTGTTGTACCTCGGACCCATTTTCCCGTTTGGATTTTTAATTTTGCTTTGACTGGACAAAAACTGACTGAAATACTTTTTCTGAATATTCTAGGCCAGCCGTGTCAAAGCGCGCGGACGAGCGTATCTGCCCGTGTGGGAAGCCCGGCGTTCCTACGAGAACGGGCATCGTCCCCTGAATCCCCTCTCAGTTCCCCTCAAAATTCAGAAAGGGGTGTACTCAATTAAGCCGAAGCGCCGCGAGGCACGGAATAGTGACAACTTACGAAAATATGTTTGCCAGATTTGTTCTATCAAATATCCGAAATTTGAATTAAGGTTATATTATTTGCTTTTAATCACTACTTTGTGTTGATTTTCGTTGTAAAATCATCCTTTATTGGTTGTTAGTGATTTCGGGATAGTCAGCTACTAAGGTCAATAGTCCCTACTAAGGTCACTACTAAGGTCAATAGTGTAGTGCATATTTATGTTCGGTATGTGGCAGAGTGGGCCAGCGGGGTTTTCCCCGACTAGGTATTTCTCACCAGCAGGACACCATCCCAGTCAGGAGAATCTCTAAGCCCCCGACTGGTCTCCCGGCATGTGTGGCAGTTTAGTGCATGTTAGTGTAGTACATGTTAGTGTCAGCGTAATAGTGTAGTGCATGTTTGTGACCTTGTACCAAAAAGTGGATAACTCCTGTTGCTATATAAAGCAAATTACTTCCTCTAGCACGTGGTGTAGCAAGTATGTATGTTTTGGGGGTCTTTGATACCGAAAATTCGATTCACGGCAAAACTTCTGTGCGTCTGTGGTCAACTCTAGTGTCTAAACCGTTAAGCCGATTTTTTAA
The DNA here is from genome assembly GCA_038098605.1 of Gryllus longicercus. Lineage (NCBI taxonomy): Eukaryota > Metazoa > Arthropoda > Insecta > Orthoptera > Gryllidae > Gryllus > Gryllus longicercus. The sequence continues at coordinate 1,815,461 of JAZDUA010000134.1, forward strand.
TTGGCATTCCCTTAAGAGAGTGCAGGTCTCGTATTTGTTAAAACGCCTGTTTGTTTGAAAATTGCAGAAATTAAAATTTGGGGGGGTGTTTTCTACAACTATAATATTGAAGAGAGGGATTTTTAGTGAAATATATTCTTCAAAGATATCTTCAAATACGTTCATGTTCAATTTTGCGAAAATACAATAATGTATTTTTGTGTGATTTTACACGAAATAAAGGCAATTTTTAAACAATTAACATTATTCTTCTCAGAAAGCGTTCCAATTTTTTTTAATTTTTCCATGAACAGAAGAGACGCTTAAAAGAATAGCGTGGGTCTCATATTCGTTGAATTTTCGAAAATTGCAAATTTAGAAACAATGCAAGAAAGTGAGGAAAATGTAATGCTGTAGCACCACGAGTTTCTCTTTTTATTACTGACCAATTGCGAGTTTAGGGTACAATTGCTTACGAAGACTTCGATTCTAACTTTACCTTCTCGCTTTCTCGCTACTGCTTACGCTGTAGAAAGTTCTGTAATGATGCTCGAAAAACGGCGAATTTTCGATAGAAAAACCCTTATTTCAGGGCCCGGATAGCAAAAAAGTGGATTAATCTAGTTGCTAAATTTAGAAAAAATTCTCTACCACATGATGTAGCCGAAGTCCACGTTTTGTACGTCCTTGATACCGAAAAATCGAATGACGGCAAAACTTCTGTCTGTCTGTCTGTCCGTCCGTCCGTCTGTGAACAACGCGAGCGACTAAACCGTTCAACCGATTTTCTTCAAAATTGATATCCCCCAATCAATCAATCCGGCTGATGTCGCGGCCTCTTGAATTTGAAGCTGATATTTTAATTTTGGATGGTATATTTCATGAAGCCCTGGAACATTTACAAAATTTTCAATAAAATGGCTTCATCGTTTTTGATTATTTTTTATGTCGGATAGTGTGAACGACGTTTAAGAAAATGGTGCAGGTCTCATTTGCGATAAAAACTTTGATTTTTCGAAAATTGTAAAAATTCAAAATTTTTTCGACGTCTTCCCACAAATACAATTATGAAGATCGATATTTTCCCCTTCATGAAATCTGTTCCTTTAAGATATATTTTGAAATAAAGTCATAAACAATTTTTCGAAAATTTGTGTACCTTCGCGTAATTTTGCTCGTAAGTACTCGCGAGATAGTACATGCTGTTTTAGCACCACTAGTTAGTATTCATAACGGTCAAGTCTCTCGGCCCTGTTGTCTTTGGGCTACTTTTATTGGAAGCTGCAATTACGACGAACGTGCTGGAAGCGTGCGATGTCTTTTTTTTTTTTTTTAACCCCTGCTGCATTTCTTGTAGCTATTGATTCGCGATTGGCAAATGATCAGTGTGCTACTGCAGCATTTTAATCTGCTCCTGTGAGGGTGTTGGTAGTGGTTGATCCAATCGATTATTGACAATGTCTGCTAAGTTTTCATTTCACATCGTTCCTTCACTATCTAGCATTGATAGTGCTCCAAATATGCGCGGGGACAATGGCTACCGTACTGTTCACAAGTGAAAGCACTTCACTATGGCGTGAAAAAACTACTATTAAAAGCAAGAGGCAGAGAATTCCAAAGTTGATGAACCCAAGTGAGTGGGATGATAAATAAAGGAAATAGCGATTTATGTCCTCGGACACTTGAATGCAGGACATCCTCAGTAAATCGGCGTTTTGAAACAAACCATTCACTGCTCCTTGAGAAACGAGTGAGAGAAGAAAAGAAATTTATTGCCCAAGCAATTAAAATAATATGCAATCGGCATCCCTTATTACATTTACCAGTAGGCCTTCACCTATAACAGCTTCTAGTTTCCTTCTCTTCGATGTAATTAATGAACTACAAAATATTTTAACGGCTGAGCATATGTGAAGGAAACTGGGTTGAAATGCACACGTTTTTTCTTTGAAGACCTTAAGAGCAAGGGAAAGTATTCAAGTAAGTATTCATGGATTTGCGTTTGTCTAGGGTCAAAGAAACCAGGATTCTAGTCATGGCTAAAAACGGGAGCATCGTTACGGCTTACATCTTTTGAATTGGATCTCCCCATTGCATTACAATGTCTCCCTCTTCTTCCACCTCGTGACTTTGAAGTGCCACTATGTTTAAATCGGAGTATAGTAAGTGTCGTGCTACTTTCCTGCAGTTAATTGCCTAAACTTCATAATAAAGGATATAATTTGTTCAGTAAAACAGTCAATTGAATTTCTCAAAATTCTTACGTGTTAGAGAAAATCTGTTTTCAGATTCATAAACAGGTAGCAAAAATAGACTAAAGTCACTCACCAAACAGAAAGCCTTCCAAAAAAAATTCATTTTGTAAATCTGTGTTATAATGAACTTGTTGCCAAACATTGGTTCTATTGTTAATCAATTTTTTGGGGAGTGAAATAAATAACTGTACATTATAATTGAGAGTGGAATTGGCTAAAAAGTATCAAAGATCGCCGGGTCAGCGGCCTTCGGTTCCCGTTACCGTGATAATCCGACAACGACCGCTTGCAAGAGCAAAGAAAGATCTCATACCCTTACTCAAATGAGCTCTCACAATTACCATTAACAAGAACAAACTAGAATACTGAGTTCTTCTACTCGGAAACAATGTTCACGCTATGCTTCAGCCTTCATTAGTGACACTAATTATGAAGATTAGTTAGACATTTTAATTTGCAAATCCGTCTAATAGTGAGAAAGTAAAACATGTTTTGCTGAGGCTTCTTTTATATTTAAATTTTTCTGTTGTTTGTTATTATTTATCTGGTTTTATTATTAGGGATTTTCTCAACCATAGCAAGATATTCATTTTTCAAAACTTAACTAATATTTACGAAACAATTTGAATCCGTTGTCACGATTAATTTACTCCGAGGAACGGGCGTTTTTCTCTTATGTGCACGTTCAAACCACACCGCAGTATCCGTGTAGAGATAGATATCTGTGTGGGGATGATGGGTTTCAGCCTATCCGGGTGCCAGCCCAAGGTATACTGTTCGCCCGCAGGGGGTGTGGATAAGGCGGACGCGTAGGTGTCCACCTCGGGGAGTAAAATCCTCCTGGTGAAGACACGAATTGTGGAGTAGGGTAAAGATGATTAGGAAAGAGAGCGGTCTGGAACCCAGGTAGCGGAGCGTGTCTCATGACGGAAGTTCTGCGCCATCGCGTCCCCACTCACCCCGACGGCAGATTGATTGATTGATTATTTTGTGTGTCAGGGCACGTCAACTGCTACGCTGATTAGGCTTATAAGTGTAGTGCAAGTTATCACCTGGAAAGTGAGAATGTCCTGTTCCGCGAGATCAGGCGCCGACGTGTGAGAGTGTTGTGCCCTCCATATATCATTGTTAGCTGTGTCACCGCCCCAACCGTAGCAAGGGCGACATGGGCGGTAGTGCTGTGAATGTAAGTGTAACTGTGTAAGCAAGGGTTGAGAATATGACAAGAATGACGAAGGGATGATCGCGCGCGATTCGTGGCCCTTTTATGACGGTACTGCTCCGGCATTTCGCCTGTTGTAGGGCCAGGGAAACCACGGAAAACCTTCGATCCAAACAGCCAGCGACTAGAATTCTCCTTCAGACAGCGACTGAATGCGAACATTCGAAGAGTCGAAGTGCAGTCAGGGACCCTAACACTAAAATCCCAGTAACAACGGGGTAAGAAAGGAATAAAGGCAATTGTAATAATTTGCATAATGATTTTACATGAATTATTTAAATAATGAGCGCATTTTGTATGCGTTATGCAGCGGTGCGTTGCATAGCAAAGAAGAATGTAGTCAAACCAACTTCAATTCAATTCAGTCTCGACTTCTTAATTGTATATGTAAATTACAAACACTTCCTGCATATGAAACCAGTGAATGGTCATTTTAGGTCTCACATTTCAAAGACAATGTATTGAATAATACAACCTGATAGTACGATAATAAAATAGTAGTGCAATTTTTCATAGCTTTTTTCTTTCCACGAACGTGATTTTTATGTATAGAAGATGATCATCAGTGTATTATTTATATATATATATATATATATATATATATATATATAGAGAGAGAGAGAGAGAGAGAGAGAGAGAGAGAGGAAGTAAACACTTTCGGTTTAAACACGAAAAGTGCGAACACCCTCCGTGGGTGAAAGATTATTGTTATTCTTCCAGTTGGATCACAAGGACTGAAATTGATAAGCATTCCGAGCATGAATGGACCCTTTTGAAGAAGGAAGCGGAGATGTTGTGAAGAAGGAAAGGCTGGCGACAGCGATTCAATGAAGGATTGAAAATAGACATTTTAAGGGCGTTAGAAGGGTTTTAATAATCGAGTGGCAATAAAAAGCCCGAGGTCATTTGGCTCGAGGGCTTTCTGTCGCCTCTCAATCATTGAACCAGTTAATGGAACCAGCCCGTGATATGTACATAATTTTATTTTTTACCTAATTTTATTAATCCAGATTTACTTATTTACTTTTTAACTAGTTGTTAACTTGACCCGGTTTGTCTTTTCATGATTCCCGTCATTAGAGAACGTGTAACACCATTGCAACTGTTTTCATATTTCCCTCGTAACTACGGTCTTCTCGATCGAGGTATGTTGCGCAGTGTATATCAAGTTCCGCGTCGAAGGCAATAACAAGCTATAACTTATCAGTGAAAAATAAAATATTTAGTGAGATGGAAATTCATTTTAAAAACTTACAAGAACCGATTTTATTTTATTAAATGTATTTGCGATATAACTAGTACGTACAGTGCGTCAGAAAAATCTTTCCGCAGTGACACCTTGCTGATTAGAATGCCGGCAATAGTAACTGTGTTCGTGGCGCAAGTTGCAACTTGTAACAAAAAAAAATGTAAATTGCGTTCTCACCACAATCATAATTGATGCTTAAAGTATCCCCTTCACTTGTTGCCAAGGGATCTGGTTGCTCTCAAGGTAAATCCAGTTTATAATTAGAGACAATCTCTCGGGTCGGTGCGACGAGACTTTCCTGGTGCACGTTATATTAAAGGTTTTTTTAAATACTATTTTAATAGGTATTTTTTTATTTTTAAAGAATGAGAAAATAAACATTTAATAGTTAATTATGAGTTATGTATTTTAAGATCTTGGTGCTGTAACAAGATGTTACGATACGAATATTATATATTCTATCCACTTTGTAAAAATTTCAGTGTAGTATAATTTTCGTTTAAATATGACTATTCGTCTGGAAAATGGTGACCGACTTGTTAGTAGTAGGTAGATAATAGTGAAGAATTGGTTAACCAGATGTTAATAGTAGTTAATTATCATTCACTCTGAAATTAATATTTATATTAGTTTGTTTAGAGGCCTTGGATTATTTAAAAAATTGGATTAAATAATGGTTATTATGAAACTGATTATAGTTGTTAATTCTGGGACATGAATTATCAAAACCTCTTGTCTTAATAATTATTTTTACCGAACTTGTCACAGTTTTGTCGAGTGTGACTTAAGATTACCAAAGTTGTTAAACGAAATTTATGCACTAAATCTTTCCACTAGAACAACAATTTTACAAAAAATAGTTCTAAATTAAACTGAGACACGTTTCAGATACGTTTTTAAATAAATAATTTTTAATGTACTAACAATTTAAGAAATAACTTTCTGAATGATTTTAAAAAATGCACTGATGATAATTACTCTCGTGTGCCATTATCGCATCACTATTTTAACAACATTAACTACAAAGCAGATACGAGAGAATGATTTGTATGTTTACTGTGGGTTCTGCTTAGCTACGTGGAATTTAAGAGCTGTCTCAAAATTCTAACAGCCTGGTGTTCTGATTGATAGCTTTCCTTGATTTCTCTTATCAATACCAGGTGAATGCCAAAGCAGTACCTCATCAAAGTAGACACGGACTGCGCGCGATCTTTCCTCTTCTTTGTGTAACCCCTCCCCTTACATACACTTTTACATACATAGTACTTGTACTACAGTACCACTTGTGTTGGGAGACCAGTCAGTAGTTTAGAGCTTGTCCCGGCTGGGACGGTGCCTCGCGGGAGGGTGATAACTGGAGGCGGAAATTTCCCGCAAGTCAACGTGAACGACAGCGCCGGATCTCAAAATTCCGCGGGGAAGAAATCACCACATCTCGCGGGATAAAACATCCACTACTCTAACTAGTGGAGGAGAATTCTAGCGGCCGGCTGCTCTGATAGGTAGTTTTCCGTGTTTTCTCCGATCAATACCAGGCGAATGGCGGAGCATTACCCTAACAAACGGGACACGGACCGTGCGCGTTCTTTCCTTCCTCTCCCGTGTCCCATCCTCATCCCTTCTTACAAACACTTACTACACTACCGTGCATGTCGCGAGACCTGTCGGGAGCTTAGAGCTTATCCAGGCTGGGGCGGTGCCCCGCTGGTGGGAGATACCTTGTTGGGGAAAACCACGTATGCCGACGAAGGTCGGCGACGGATTTTGCCATCCAGCGGGGGAAGACCCATCTCCTCCCGAGCAAAAACACGCACTGAACTTACGGAACTAATGACCCTAATGACCCTAGTAGTGCCCGGTATTAATAACAGTCAGTCAATCATATCCACTGCACTAACGGTGCTAAGTGCCATAGCTGCAGACGTTATCGAAAATATTAATCATTCAATCAATGGGCATCGCTGTTTGGGCGCCACGAAGGTGAAGCGCAGCGGTGCGCGAAAGGGGTGTAGCGCTCCACGACGTTAACGAGCCGCTCGAAGACCTCTGGAGGAGGTCAGGGACGTCACACGTCCGAGGGCGCGAATGACCTTCAGACCTTCAGCGCGCGGCTAGCTCCGCGCGGCGGTGGCAAGAACTAGGAGAGAGCGGAGGGGGAAAAGGTGTCACGGGTGAGCAAACTCCTCGAGAAAGCTCTGCAAACGCCTTGGTATTTCATAAACACACGTTCATCACACTACACAAACGTTTTGGTATGTATTTGCGTTAAATAAAAATCGTACAAATTTTAATTTGTGCGGACTACACGACGTACGAATTCAATTTTTAATTAAACGTGCATTATTCAAACACAAAAAAAAAATTTAAAAAACAAAAAAAACTAAGTATTATGTCCGCTGTGACGGGGTGGCCGTCGTCAGTCCTCATAAATCGCGAAGTGGTTTTGGATTCTTTCAAGAATGAACAATACCTCCGGTCGACCTCCGTCTTGGGTGGCTTAGGATTGTCTAGGGTGGATCAATTGATGTCCCTGCAGTGCCTCTGACCGAGAGGTCTTAGGTTGACAGTGGCAAGTTTTTCGACACTAGCAAGGCCGAGTTCTGTCGCTGTCAGCGGGGGAATTCTAGCAGCCGACCGGTAATTTTTCGTGGTTTCTTCGATCAAGACGAGGCGAATGCCGGAGAAGTACTTAAACATCCGGGCCACGGACCGTGCGCGATGTTTCCTTCCTCATCCTTGTTCCACTATCACCCCTTACATACATACACTCTTGCGTGAACTACACCTACCAGTCATGCCGGGAGACTAGTCGGAAGCTTGGAGCTTGTCCCGGCTGGGGCGGTGCCTCGCCGGTGGGAGTGGCCTATTTGGGGGAAACTAGGTCGGCGCCGCATCTCTCCATTCCTCCACCCTAGCTGTTGACACGTTCGGAATCACTAATCAATCAGTCGCGGTCTGCGGGCCTTGTTGACGTAACCAAGTGACCCAACCTGCCGCTTCATTTATTTATTTATTTATTTATTTACTTATTTATTTATTTATTTATTTATTTATTTATTTATTTATTTATTTATTTATTTATTTATTTATTTATTTATTTATTTATTTATTTATTTATTTATTTATTTATTTATTTATTTATTTATTTATTTATTTATTAAATGGCGCGGGCTTTATTTTGTGACGATCCAACGCGTGAAGCGACGACCAGCCATTGTTTGGAGGCCTTGCGAGAGAAAGAGTATGTGGAGCGGCGACGGTGTTTTGGCGGGCGGCGGGGACCTGCTCACCCGGAAGGCGCTTACGTCACCGGCTCGCTGCCAGTGAAAGCGCCCCGCCGCGCCCCGCCCCCTCCCGCGCTGGCGCAACGCCTGGCTGGCACTGCTTCCGCGCCGCCTCGCGGCCGCGCCACTGCACCGCCGCGACGCAACCCGGCGCCCCGCCCCGCCCCGCCCCGCCCCGCCCCGCCCCGCGCCGCCGACGCCACTCGCGTCAGGGTAAATGAAAGCATCTCCGCGGGGGCGGCGCCGAACGAGGTTACGCGGACACGCCCCCCTCAAAATGTACAAAATTAGAAACGAACTCACTGGTCCCTTATTTACTAGGCTGTCCGGGTGACGCCGCGTCCATGGCGAAGGTGCCGACGTTTCCATCATTACGCCCTGAGGAAGGTCGCAGAATGGCGACCGAAACGTCGGCACCTTCGCCATGGACGCGGCGTCACCCGGACAGCCAAGGGACCAGTTAGAGCGTAGGCTTCCGCGGCCGGAGTCAGTATTTACTAGGCTGTACGCGTAATGCATTACGCCCTGAGGAAGGTCGCAGAATGGTGACCGAAACGTCGGCACCTTCGCCATGGACGCGGCGTCACCCGGACAGCCTAGTAAATACTGACTCCGGCCGCGGAAGCCCACGCTCTAACTGGTCCCTTTAGTTGCACGAATGGCACATTTGGAGAGAAATTAACATAGAAAAGTACAGCGTATGCACTAGAAGGAAAATCGAAAATCTCAAATATATTGCTTGTGCTATTGGTGTTGTACAATACTAGTTGCCCAAGACTAAGGAAACGAGAGACGTTTACAAGTTCTGGATCAATAGAATCACTATTCACTGCCCTTATATAATTAAACATGTTCATGAAAATGTAATTGAAATATTTTATATTTATCGACATTTAGGCACGTATATTGCAGTGGGTTACAGCAGAAAACCCGGTAATCCACCTTAACCTACAAACATAACGCATCATCACATTTAATTATAATCACTGATAATGTTTGTGAAGGGGCGTGCACGTGAGACACGATTGCTGGAGACTGCGTGCACTCATTAAATGTGCATTTAAAAACACTCAAATCTTCGAACTTAGAAACTAGCTGTCTTCTTATTGGTATTGTGGTGAGTTATCGTTGGCATTTACGGCCGCACGGCCGGTTCGATAGGTCGATTGCAACAACTAAACCACGTGAACAAATGGCATTTAAGTCTTCAGTCTGTTAAATCAAAAATAATATTAACATTTAGTGTTTTATTACATGTATAAAAATAGATGTTGGTATATGCATAAGCGGTACACTCCGACACCGTGTGACAGATCTCCATTAAAGTAAACATCTAAGTGTTTTTTCACCGAGAAGGCTTATGTGCTGTAAATTTTGCTGTAACTCTAATAAATGGCACCGCAGAACAAAATTGCGCTTCATTTTAATTCAATTTCTATTCAATCTGCGATCCAACTGACCTTCATTGTTGCTAAGCCTTGACGTGTGACACAGGGTAAGAAGGTCAGGACAGCGGCACGTGTAAGTAAGAGAGAGAGAGAGAGAGAGAGAGACGGAAGGAGATAGAGAGAGAGACAAACAGAGAGGGACAAAGAGATACAGAAAGAGATACGGAGAGAGAAAGGGGGAAAAAAGAAGAAAGAGGGAAATGAAGGTAGAACCACCCCCGGGTTCCGCTAGTATACTATAAAACTTGTAAATAAGAGTAAATGGCAACAGCCCACTACCTTTCATTTAAAGAAATAATTGTGCTGCATGAGTTGAAAGTTGAATGTAATGTTCATATCTCGTACGGAATTCGTAATTTGTACAGCGCTATTAGTGATAACAATTGAATCGTTTATTTCAGAAACCCGTCAAACGCCAAATTCCTCATTTCCAGAAAACTGAGAAAAAGTTTCCCAATTTTTCTGATTTCAAAATATTTTTATGTATTGAAGCACTCGATAAATGAATGTTTTTCATATATGTACTAAACGATGGGTCTATCCTCTTGCAACAATAATCCGCCACCAATGCGTGTTTTAGATTTTGACGTTTGACGGATTTCTGAAATAAACGATTCAATTCTACTACGGAATAATAACAATAATAATAATAATATTAATAATAATATTAATAATAATAATATTAATAATAATATTAATTATTATTATTATTATTATTATTATTATTATTATTATTATTATTATTATAATAATAACAACAACAAGGCAATAGTCGGGATGGGGAAGTATGTAGTCAGTCATCAAGATGGCCCAGTAATGAGACAGGTGATGAAATCGGACCGAGGAATGGGAAACAGAATAGCAAGAAGCATTGCAAAGAAAACTATGCAAGACACGCAGAATAACACAGACACTGAACTCCTGAAGCTACTTAACATGAAATGTGAGACACAAAAAAAGTAAAAAAATCTAAAAGAATGGTCAAGGTGCAGAGCAATAAAGATTAATCATTTATGTGGATTAAAAGGGGAAGAATGAAGCCAGAATCGGAAACAGTTGTAATAGCTGCCCACGATCAGGCGTTAAGAACTTAACATGATGATCAATCGGTTCTCAAAATCTCCAAGATGATAAAGGCCGATCAAAATGTAACCAAGGAGGCAGAGAATCGTTGTAAATACAAGAGTTTGGAAATCGAGATCAGCCGAATATGGGGGTAAAAGCACAGGTTGTCTCAATAGTTATCGAAGCTCTGAGATATCTTCCGTAAAATGTGTGTAAGACCTTGGCTAAACTCCCACCACATTCAAATGACTGGGAAGTGTAATACATTGCTTTACTGGGAAAGCCCACATTTTTCGCAAAGAATTGTAGACGCACCGGTCCCTAGATATGCTCCCTAGGAAGCTGGTTGCAACCTGGTGTAGAGTTTTATATTCAACCGACTCATAACAGCTGAAATCGTGAAGTAGAGGAATAATAATAACACAACAATTAAGACTCGTGCGAACATCCCGCACTTTTTATATTCCAGTTTTAAAAGTGAAAACAGCTTAATAGAGGAACACAAGATTGACCATTTCTGAAAACCCATGCTGCTGAGAAGGTGTACGCTCCAAATATGTAACAGAACAACAATAACAGTCTCCTTTTGTAGACGATGGCACGAGAAGCATAACTCATACATATATATATATATATATATATATATATATATATATATATATATATATATATATATGAGAGAGAGAGAGAGAGAGAGAATTATATCAAATCTGTTTAGGCGCTTTGACTACAGACGGGCATAGACGTGTTGCTGATATTCGATTTTTCGGGATCGAAGACCCACAAAACATGGATTCTGACCACACAACGAGGAAGTAATTTACTGCATACATGGACAAGTTTATCTACTTTTTCATTACCAGGGCCATTACCGTTCAATAAGAGTTTTCCTGTCAGAAATTCGCCGTTTCCGGCGCACGATTACAACACTTTTCTTCTTATGAAGCAAGGGCGAGAAAAGGAATAAAAAAACATATTTCTTTGGCGCATCATACGTAGGGAGGATGTTTCCAATGCCAAACTAAATGAGTGCCAGAGCATTAGTGCGATCTCTGCCGCGTATGTGCAATCACGCACGCTTTTCTCGGTGAGAAACTGTACACCGACCCGGCTCTGCAGAGTCCGCATCCACTGGACGGCGGTGGGACCTATCACACCTCACAGTGCTTTACTACGTGGAAGGGTGTAGCAACCCCCTACAATTGCCCCCGAATTGTACATGATCGACCAGAAAATTTTGCGATCTTAAAAGTAATGACATCAGGGAAGTAACGATATCAGGGAAGTAATGATGGTGGATGCAGAAGGTTAGAACAAAAATATGGAGGCAAGATTGAAAAATCAACATACGCGGTATAATCTGAAATCAGAAGAGTACCCTGTTTGTGAAAGAACAAAAAGTAGAAAAAGTAAAAATAGAAAAAAATATGCACTGACAAGAATATATATAAAAAATACTTGAGTATAGTACCATAGGGAAATACTCTTTTCAAAATAATATAGACACATAATTTGAAAAATATTGTCCCTAAGGACCCTTCCTATATATAAAAAATACTTGAGTATAGTAACATAGGGAAATACTCTTTTCAAAATAATATAGACAAATAATTTGAAAAATGTTGTCCCTAAGGACCCTTCCTAATGATAAAAAGTCTAAGTACAATACCAATCTCTACTCGTGAGGTAATTTAAACAAACTACTTCTCGCTAATTCCTCTCTCTTTTTAAATGACACAATTGTATTGCTAATTGAATTAGTTTTGATTCAATTTATAAACTCTTCTCTTCTTGCTTTCAGAACGTCAAAAATATGAAAAGAACTTACATAAACTGCAATTTTTCTTTTCAGGACACGCTAAATTTACCATTACATATAATACACTCTCTTGTTTTAAGAAATGAAAGATTTACGTACGTCTTCACTGCTGACGGGAAGGTTCTGGGTTCTGTTCACGAAGCTGCTTCTAATCAAAATGGGACGATCCGCAAGGAATCGTTGAGGTGGTGCGGACAGGTCGTTTCGAAGTATCGATTCTACTACGCTAATGATTTTAAAACGTCCAATGTTGCCGGTGTCAAACTCTGCTTAAGTCAATAGTCGACAATCTTGGGATAAATCGCGAAGTATTTGTAGTATGAGAATACGTGATCGGTCACATTACCTTAAACAATGTTGTACGGAACGCGCGCGATCTTTCATTCCCAAATCTGTTACCACGTTTTTTCTGCCGAAAAATCGCCACTTTCCGCTGCAGCATTATAGTGCTTTCTCTTTAATTCGTATGTACCTAGTAGGTGAGAAAGTAAAACTCCACTTACAATACGTGGAACTTATTTTACAATATATTTTCAGATGACGTCGAACGATTAAAATTGATAATGAATTCAAATGTCAACAAAATTGTATAAATAAATTAATTTTAACAATGATATTAGTACACTGGTTACCATTTATACCATTTAATTCGAAAAGACTAAATGTGCCTGAATCAATATTGTATTTCAGCTTTTGGGTCAATGACTGGATTCTCAATCCAGTTTTTCGTCGTTTCTCTTCCCCAGTGAGTTTGCCTTTTTTATTGTTTGTGGGCGTAAATGTAGCTTTACTATGTGGTCACGTCTTGTGGAATATTTGTAGGGAATTTAGTTATATCGTCAATTGCTCTATCAAAAAATCCGTTCATGTTCTTGCGGTAATGAGTCATTGCCCAGAACAAGAGATCGTAAATGACGTAGAGCGTAAATCTTGTCATTTGCTGGTGCAAATAATTTTTTTGAATAAATAAATAAATAAATAAATAAATAAATAAATAAATAAATAAATAAATAAATAAATAAATAAATAAATAAATAAATAAATAAATAAATAAATAAATAAATAAATAAATAAATAAATAAATAAATAAATAAATAAATAAATAAATAAATAAATAAATAAATAAATAAATAAATAAATAAATAAATAAATAAATAAATAAATAAATAAATAAATAAATAAATAAATAAATAAATAAATAAATAAATAAATAAAAATAATGGTGATGGTGGCGCGGTGCCGCACGACCTGGGTCTTTGATGCTAAGACGCCGTACTGCGAGAGAAAGGGTTGGATGGCGTGGACAGGGATGGAAAGGGGAGGGAAGGGGAGGAGTGCCTGCTTGACCTGCGACCCGCGTGGAGCGCACTCACGCCCCCTGTGCCGCCCTGACGCCTTCTCGTTCCTTTCCTCGTTGAGACGGCTGGCGCTGGAAGCAGCCAAAAAGTACAGTGGACCAGGAAAGTCTGTCCACGCCGAGCTGAATCAGGGCCTCCTATTAAAAGTTGCATTTTCGTAAGTAGCAATCAGATCGCTGGGAAGTGAAGGGGACAAAACTGAAAACATGTATTTCGAATGTGGTGAGTACGCAATCCACATTTTATTTTGCCGCAGCTCGTGCTACCAACAGAAATTATCTCTGTTGCAAGCACTCTCACCAGCAAGGGGCCACTGCGGATAAACTTTCCTGGTGCGCTATATAAGAGACCAGTGCCTTCGAAACGAGGTACTTTGTACGTTTCCTTCGAGATTTCTCGTGAAGTGAAAATAAACAAAAACTAGACAAATAGTTTTTTTTTCAAGAGTGCTAATGAATGTACTTCGAGATGCAAATCTGCAACTGAAGCGTCTTAGAGGACGAGGTTCTTGGGTCGAGTCTCGACTGTGTCTAACTAACTAAGTAAATTGAGGCAAACCCCGGACAAACGTTAGTAGGTATCTCATCTCTTTTGACATAAGGAGTGTATTAGGATCCTTGCAGTTGTGGTCATAGTAACATCGGCGAGATTGGGCAAATCAAAGAGGAACACAAACTTCATTACGCCCACAATAATATCAATAAATCTGCCAGGACCCTCCATGAGTCACGCCATCCTACTTGACAACACTCACCTTCAGGCTGGGAACGCTTTGTAGGAACTAAATAGGGACAAGGAGACTGTGGAAAACATCAAAAATTCTGTAAATAACAATGCTTGCGAAATCCCAAGTCTCCATGACATCTGCAAACATTTTTTAACTGCGTCGCCCGGTCGCATTTGTCTGCAGTTCCCGCTGCTCGTTGACGTTCGATCATTAGTAGCCCCCTTCTCCCACCCATGTAGGGGCGTCTATCTCTATTGGCCGAATCTTTCATCGTTTTCGACGATTGTCTAGCCAACTGGCAGCTGGGCGGAGGGGAACCTCACCTACACCAACACGTGCGCAGTCTATGTTTGCAAATATCTCCCTAAAGAAGTACGCCGTGTAACAACCGAAATGTTGGCGGCAGTGCCTCAGATGCGGTTAGCCAAATATCTATTGACTCCGACAGCGGAAGCTTGCGTTTTCATACTAAGTGATCATGTTCTGTTTCACCTACTGAGTATCTTATGACTGTAACTTTTGGTGTTTTTACTGCAGTGTGGTAAGTTGATGGTTTAAGCTATCAATTTCTCAAGTAGTCCATTTCTGAAGTTATGAACAAGAGAGCTCCACGGCTAGTGAGCGTTTCCACGAATCCTCGGCTGCTCTGATTCCCTTTATCCTTTTTTCTTACGCTTGTCTCCTGTTCGTTTTTGGTAAGCGAAACCCTTTCCTCAATCTCTCCATATGTTTTATTTGATTCGTTACTTAACGGAGTCTGTTTCGAAATTTGGTGTTAACTCGTCGTGTACACTAGCTCTATGGATCTCTTGTTTCTGAGAGAATAAGAGACACAATCCAAAACTAATTGATTTCAAACTGTGTGGGATGCAAAGGTTTGAAGTGTGATTTGTAAAATCAAAGGAGAAGACTCAAATGAAAGATTTGTATGCCATGTGACGTTTAATAGGTGTCGTACAGTGAAACTTTCAATCTCTCTCTGCTTCTGCACATCTCTTTGTTCATCTTGCTCTTCCATCAGAGGTTTCCTCAAGCGGAAGAATTTCATCACAGGAGCAAGAATGAATTACCTGAAAGGGATGGTAATTCTATCTGAGAGATTGATGTCTGAGTTGCAGGCTAAGATATACATAAAACTTCAGACGTGTCATCTCAATTAGAACTTGTGTCGAATCCTGCATCTAGTTTCCCTGTGATTCCTCGTTCTCACCAAATGCCGTTTTAAGTAGGTAGTCCTCGCTACACCGCATCGCTCCTCCTAACAATGTCATCCAGCCTTTAGTCAGCCTTAGTTCCATAACTGCCATCCTTTAGTCAGCCTTAGTTCCCTAACTATTCCACCCTTCAGGCAGCCCTAGTTTCCAAACAATTCCATCTTTCAACACTAGTTTTCTAACATACAACGTTTTAGAAGCCTTGCTAACTCTTGTCACAATTCAGCAGTTTGCTTACCTTAACAAATCATAAACGTGATCCTGGTTTGTATCATAACAAGAAATGAAAGCGTGTGCGCTAGACGGATATTATTAACGGTTTATGGTCCAGTAGCTACTTGGCCAATTGCTACACACCAGTTTATAAATTATTTTTGCACAAACCCAATTTCGGCGTTCTGGTATAGTTTGTAATATTATACAACTAATAATTGCATTTTCGCATCATGTCATAGTTATAATACGATCTCCTCGCGGCATGTAAAACATGGTCGGCGATGCCGCCTCACCGAGTCACATCCCAGTAGCCAATCGTCTATTACAGTGCTCGCCAAACGTATGAAGTTGTGAGCATTCGTTTGCATTCCAACTGTGCGCTACTGTGCCAAGAAACCAAGACAGAAAAAATAGGCTTTTTTTAATCTTAACATTTATTAGCATGTGACTATAAACATACATTTCCATTAAATATAAAACAAATTTTAATAAAACTGCCAGAAAAATAAATTGAACTGGAATTGCTCACTACAAAAAAATTGAAATATATTTAGTATTCCCTTTTTCCCAACTGAAACACGTGCTCTGCACAGTAAACACACGCCCTTGTCCTTTACCTGGACAAAGAAGAAATCTGTTTCCCATTCTTAATGAAAATAATAAGTATTTTGTGTTTTGCTTGAACTCCCCATCATTAACACAAACGTAGCCTTTTAACAATGGGTAAAACACTGCGCGGCAGAATGCAGGATACCTTTCTTTCCGAGCTCTGTAGATAGTATAGGTCCAGTTTTGTAAACTTTGAGCATGACCGCGATCTACCAAAAATTGCCCCGCGAGCTACTAGTAGCTCGCATTCGCGGTTTGGGGCTCACTGGTCGAGTACATTGTAAATGAGCTTTCTGGTTCGATGTTGACTGGAAGGGGAGAATGTAAAATAGTCCAATGTCTAGCTCTATAAGTCCAGCGAGCCTCTACTTCATAGTCAAGTCAACTTGCACCGCTTGTTAGTTGCTGCAAAATCCAACGAGTGTGGTTTCATTGTCAAATTATGACGTGCGTTTCTGAATTAAAATAGACATGAATGGCCAGGAGCAGCGGTGTTCAAACCTTTAGCTGTTGTGACTTCCTTCAGGTAACAAATTCTGCATACGCCTCCCCTCATTAATATTAAATAGTTTTAAATGTTTAATGTTAAATTAAAATGAATGTTAAATTTTAAATTAAAATTAAATTGTTTGTTGTAAAAAGTATTTTTTTTCTTAAATTAAGGTCATTTGTTTTATTTTTATTGTAGCGTATATACAGTGTACAAAATAATTATTGCAAGTGATTTGCACTATTCACAGCTGCAATAAAGAAATTTAATTAATTTTAAAGAGAGGAAAACTATAAAAAACTAACATATTGATAGCTCAGAAAAGTCAGTGAAATGCGATTGTGGAATTTCCCCCGGGAGAGACGGAGGAAGAATCAAACAGAAGCAGAGAGTCAGAGAAAGAGAGACAGAGAGAGACACAGAGACAGAGAGAGATGGGGAGAGAGACGGAACCACACTCGTGAAAAAGTCTTTCGTCTATTGATTTTTTTGCAGAGTGTAGCGTAAAACGTGATTAACGATCACGTGACCAGTAGCATGTGAAGTGGAATACATTGCAATAGCGAAGTATTGCCGGGTCCACTAGTATAAAATAACAAATTGCCTTCTCCCTTTCGACACGCCTGCGTCCCTCGCCCAGCATCACTCACTCTTTTCTAGGACAAGTACTCCCGTTCAGTTGTAACAAACTAGCTACATGATGCAGCAAACCGACTTACTACAAAATGATTACTCGGCACAAGCTGTTTCTTCTACATTAACAGTTCTGGAGATCACTCTCATATTCGTGAAAACTGGAAATTTTTAATTTTACATGATGAGTGATGACCAGAGTTTTGTGATTACTGAAATGTTTGCTAACAATTAATTGCAATCTGTATTTCTTGAGCAACCACCTAATATCACTGCCTATTTCATTAAATAAAATGAGTACCAGGGTTTTTATGAATGAAATATCGTTAAAGATTCACTTGTGAAATTGTAAATTCCCTTTATGTGCATATGCCTGCACACATAGACGCACACAGACACGCACTGCGCACTAGACATATTACATAATATTTAGTTGCATCTTCATTTTACAATTGCAAATGGTTTCCTTTTCCCGTCCGTACGTTATGTAATCCTAGATTTCTCTGTCACTACGATAAATATAAGTTAGCAAACTAGATTTCTCCTTTGAGAGACTCTTTAAATGACTGGAGAATGGAAACCTGCAAAAATATTATTGCGTTTTATTATACAATGAATTATCATTAATTCGATATTACAGAGACGTAATTGCTAGACTGTTGGTAGAAAAAGTTATTCTCCAATCTTATGTATTCTAATGCGTATTTAATCCGAAAAAACTTAGATCGTAAAACGCCGACGTGATTTTAGAGTATTGAGTAATTTCTCCAACTCGATTCTTTCCAGTCAGAAACACTGCATGGCTTTATACAGTATTTTCTTAGAGAATTATAAAAAAATATAAAACAATCATTATTTATCTTCCAAGTGACCTAATAAAACTAGCCAATTATTCACGAGCTCTGAATATAATTACTAAAAAACAAATAATGGTTTTTACCCATGTGTAATACACAACAGTTTATCCTACCTGATTGCCATTTCAACAGCGTAACATCTTGTAACTGTAACCCTGTATGATTAATGATAAGACTTTGGTTTTGTCAGTACCCTGAATTTACATCAGACATGATAAATAACAAGAAAGGGATAGTATACCTAGTTTCTGTATGATGTAACCTTTCTTTTTTATTTATAAATCAATCAATTAATTAATTAATTAATTAATTAATATAAATAAAAGAAAATTTCAATAGCAGTTTAGTATTTCGAAACATACAGTAGTTTTATTTAATAATAATAATAATAATAATAATAATAATAATAATAATAATAATAATAATAATAATAATAATAATAAATAAGCAAAAACTATGTAAAGTATCGGGGAGAAGATCATCTGCGCTCGTTTTCTTGAGTTCCAGAACACCTTCCCATCATCTTAACTATAAATAGTTGAAAGATTAATGTAAGTTTAAAAAATAAATAAAACAAAATAAATAATAATTAAATTTAAAAAAGTGCAAGATTGGCAACTCGTGAAAAATTACAAATTTTCGTTCCCGAGTATTGAAAACGTATTTGCCTCGGTAAACGAACTGCTGATTTGATTTTTCTGTGCAATAGAATTCGGAATATTGTTATAAATGCTGATCATAGTGACACCAAAATTATAAATTTGTACTGTATGAGCATAAACTTAGCATTTTCATGATTTCATCGAGAAAATCAAATATGGTAGCCTTGGCAGTCAATATAACAAATTGTTATTAGCTTACAGATTTTGACTTGCTCAAGTGTGAGGTGCAATAGTTAAAAAGGTTAATTATTAGTAAATTTCAATTCTCAGATTTATGATATATTACTCATGTAAGATTTTGTTGGCAATGATAACTTTTCATATGAATTCAACTTACTTTTTTTTAATCTCTTCTCTCAACTTGAATTTATTTGCAGATGATCTTGAAATCATACCTTCTTTATATTTGTTTTTTACAAAAAGTTGTGGAATATCCGGGACGACGTAATTCCCCGATCCAAAGTTTGTTAACCAAGAACTCAAACGACGGCGGCCGCCGCGGGCGTTCGCTTGGCGAGGATTAGCGCCTGAGACGGGCGTCTCTTGTTTGGCGGCAAATGTCTTCCGCGAGCTCTAACACAAAACACAACGACAAGTGTCGGCATTCGGTTGACATCCCGCTTAGAGCCTACTTGTAAAGACACATGAAAGCTATGAAGCTACAGCACGCTGGTCGCGGAAAATAAAGTCTTGCTTTTGCGTGGAACTACGGAATGCAGCCAAAGTATTTGATTTCGGTCTGTCGTTTCCGGCGGAGGATATGACGCCCATCATATGATGACGTAAAACTTCAAAGAGTTCCATTAATTTTAAGCACTGAAACATAATCACTATTATTTAAAGAAAATATACTGTCTTTGATCCTACTTGCTACGAAAGAAACAATATCCAACGCAAGAATATCAATGTGACAACCAGACAAATTTGAGATTCTAATGCGGAAAATTACTTTCCTATTGTTCTCCCAAAATAACATACAAGAATTCCAGATTTTGTTTATTTTCCCTTTCGGGTAGGTCTCCAACTAATTAATGTTCACTTTTCTTATTTAGAACTGGGCAATGTACTCATTACAATTCCTGTGCTTCCAATTATTCGTTTTGCAAATAAGTTAATGAAGGAAAGTTTAATAACCACCCCGTATTTCAAGAATCGCGGAGCCCCGTTCTTTATGTCGGAAGCCATATCTTATGGCCTAAATATGATAATGAAATAAGTGGTTAACAAGAAGCCCATCCTTGAGAATAATGAGAGCAGTCTCAATGGATCAGTTCATTTGACATTTCTCCGCCATTTACCAAGGAATAGACAAGAAGAAGCGCAGTTGAAATGTGAGATTTCAAAGTCCATCTCGGGACACTTTATTTTATCCAGCAGACCAACTACAGTTAAAAATGCCGCTTCTCAGGAACAAAATCCTATAAGTATCTCACAACTTTTACGAATCTGAATGCAATGCACAAAATTCAATTTAAAAAAACAAGAGGTACATAGAATCACTAACTGTTTAAATAATTTGGGAATGCACTATATACCTTAAATACTCGTATATGTGGGTTTCAAGGAAAATACTTGATAGTGCTAAAGATCCTTGTCTACTAAATAAGAGGTCCGCGTGGAAGAGGTCTGCGTGGAAGGGACAATTCCGCACCGAA
The DNA here is from genome assembly GCA_038098605.1 of Gryllus longicercus. Taxonomy (NCBI): domain Eukaryota; kingdom Metazoa; phylum Arthropoda; class Insecta; order Orthoptera; family Gryllidae; genus Gryllus; species Gryllus longicercus. The sequence goes on from JAZDUA010000134.1 coordinate 1,836,203, forward strand.
TCAAGTCAAATTATTTCAAACGGATCAAAACAATGTTTACGTAAAATCATTAAAGCACCTCGGCTCATTAGCAATAGTCAAATGCATGGTGAATTACTAAATACTCCAATCACTAAATTTCTTTCAAATTAAATGAATAATTTTATTCCAAATTACAGTTCTTACCAAGTACCCTTATTTTCAACCTTAGTAAATTCAGAAATTCAAGGATCAGAATTCGTTTCCGTTAACCTAAAGACGATTTTCGACCACCATAGACATTTTTACTCAGGTCTATGGACAAAAAATTATAGATGCATATATTCAAAGCCTTGTAAGACAAAATTGCGTCAAAATAACATGTAAAATAGTTTTTAAAAAATAAGTATAATCGCCATCAGGCATAGATCACAGTTAGTTGAAAGAAAAATAGCAAATATTAGGATCTAAATCCAAAATGTTCATATCGTATACCAGTTCAACTCCCTGAAAAGTATGATTTGCTGAACAGGAAATAAATAAGAAGATTAAAAATGGAAGTGAGAATTGTTAAGTTGTAGTCTTGATAATTTGTGCCACATTATTGCTACATACAACAAATAACTGAATAATTTAATAAAACGAAAGCAAGGAAAGAATTATTTTTTTGAATATATTCCTTCCATTTGGCAAAAATGTTTATAGAAAACAGAATTGAACCAAATAATAAGTAGTAAGGAATTTAAACATAATTCACATCGTGGTTGTTTGAGAGATCAAATCTTGCAAACATATTTTCGCGTTGAGCCACTATTCCCCGCCTCGCGTAGTTCAGCCTGCTCGTGAACACCGCTTTCTGGACTTGGGGGGGGGGGGGGAGTCAGAGAAGTGACCCGTGCTCGCCCACTTCGCAGGCTGGCAACGAGGTCGTGCGAGCGGGGTTTGACATGCCTGGTGTAGTCCTTCACCGCGTTTCACCAATGTACTCGAGGGTGAATTCAAACCGCCAAAACACGTGTTTTTCTAGATTTTATTTTCAGAATACGCTGGGGGTGTGAAGAGAAACATCTTGTCGATTGATTGGTCTCTTTGAGAGGAACCGCATGAGTTATTCATCGCCTCTGTAGGCGCCGTAAGCCACCAAAAACACGTTTTCCTGTTTAATAAAAAAGAAAGCTAGTGGTGTGACAACAGCACATACTTTCTCACATTATTTCTACATTTGTAAGTTTCGAAAATTCAGAATTCAGCGAAAATGATACCAGCGTCATTCTTTTAAGCATCCATTTTTCTACCCCTGGAAAACAATTTAAAAAAAATAAAGCACTTTTTGAGAAAAAATGTTGAACTTTTTTTAATTGCCTATATTTTGCGCCAAATTACATGACAGCTACTCACATTTTCGAAAAATTGACTATTAACGTATTTAAAGATCCGTCTGGAACAGATTTCATTATGAAAAAAATCTCTATCCTCAATTAGTTACAACCAGACGCCTCATACAAAGTGGAAAAAATGTTCGAAGACGGCCTTAAAAATTATCCTTTTGCAATTTTCAAAAAAATTGTAATTTCAACGAATATGAGACCTGCGCCATTCACTTAAGCATTCTTTAAGCTATCAGAAAACAAAGTTTGATCAAAAAATTTGGTACCATTTTTTAGAACATTTTGAAAATGTTTTTGATGTTTTTACAAGAGTAAAGTGCCCTCCAAAATCAAAGTATTCGTTTGAAACTCCCAAAGCCTCAACTTCATTCTGATTAATTGCGGAATATCCATTTTGAAGAAAATCGACGGAACAGTTCAGGCGCTAGCGTTGACCACACACGGACAGATGATTTGCCGTCAATCGAATTTTTGGTATCAAGGTCCCAAAAAACATGAATTCTGGGTTCACCACGTGTTAGAGAAATTTTTTTCTATATTTACCAACAATATTTATCCACTTTTTCGTTACCAGGACCTGGCAATAAGGGTCTTTCTACCGACAATTCGCAGTTTTCCGGCAAACGATTACATAACTTTCTCTTCTCACAACATACGTTCGTAAGGGCGAGAAAGAAAAAAACACGTATTTAGAGAATGGTTTAAAACTTTCTCGATATATCCACAAAAAAATTACCATTTCCCCATCAGGAAACAGGGGATGCGGTGAATGACACGTCATTTGTCTTGAATGGCGGATCGGAAATTATCTAGCCGTCAGTGACGAACAGGCAGATGGATGGACACAGGTTAGTCGACTACAGGACGTTATGTGAATATTTTTCTCTGACAGCAGTACATCCCAGGTCGGCCCTTGGTCTACCAAGGTCTGGTCCACCTTGGTCTACCACCAGTAGACGCGTAACCTTTCGTCTTAGTACGTAGAGTCATTATTTCACATTAATGTTTCATCAGTCTGAGACATTCGTTTATACATGTGCAATTAGTATCCCGGACATTGCTGCAGAGTTAGTAATACCGTCATATACCAGAGTTCAATTAGCTTGAGAAACTTCATTGAATAACAGGGTGCTGTTGATGTGAATAGAGACATTGCTGCACATTTTCTTTTATTCACATGCGTAAGTTATATCCAAGCCGTAACACTGCAGTGCAAACTGAGCCGTGGCGTTCGGTCAGGAGCTCGTGTTTTCTAACGGGTCCTGTCGTGCCGAACTGAACGAGGAGTAGGGTTCTGGAGGATCAAGAGAACGTGCGCAAAGGGCGCACATGAGGCGTCATCAGCTGACGAATGTTCATGTATTCTTGGCTATCCAGGATGAGTCACGTCTCGGTCAATTTACTGACGTTTCGGCCGTCTTGCTGTATAGCAGCAAGCATCAGCAGTATAGCTCTGAAGAAGGCCACAGCAAGATGGCCGAAACGTCAGTACAATTGACCGAGACGCGGCTCATCCCGGATAGCCAAGAATACATTGACTCCGGCCGCGGAAGCCTACGAACCCATATGGCGAATGTTCACGCTACTGCAGGTCGAAAGTGGCTGGCGATGCGGTCTGGGGGCTTATCTCGCCCTCGTAGCTGATCGTGGGGAGGAAGAAGGAGAGCTGTTCACGTAAACCGCTGTATCACTCGACAACCCTGCGGTTCGCGCAGGCTAATTAGTTCCTGGGCGATAGCCAAGTCCAAGGGGTTTGCCCCCCTAACGGGTAGAGCGGGGTACAGCGATGCCGAACCCACTCTAAGATGCAGATTTTGCACTGTGTGCAATTTATTGTATCATAACAGTTAATTTTTATTTTAATTGTTGTAATACCTTGTTAACCATGTATTTTTTCGAATATATTTACCGAATTAACAAATATTGTTCATGCTTTATTGTCTCAAAAAATCGGGTTTTGACATTTCTTAATTTGAGAAATCCAAATCTCAAAAATAGAAAGAGATGCTCGTCATTTCTACTTCAGAGACGTGTTTTGAGACGAGATTTGAGGGTCATAATAATATAAACCACTTAAATACATTATATTATAGCTAAACCTGGCGTCGCCGACGCTGTAAACTTAACAGCGTCGTTAACTTTTCATGTGTTGAAAATTAAACAGTTTCTGTTTTTAATGAGGAATTGCTCATATTTGTATTTGATTGCGCTCTTCCGCCTATTCTCATGCATCACCTTTTGAATTCTGATTCATCTACCTACTGAATTTTAATACTCAGTGCGTCACTCTCCAGTTTTTATTAAAGTAGTATTTAATTTGCTATAGTGTCATACAAATGTTATACGGTTGTTTGATGAACGTATTGTTTTGGTGTTGTTTTTCGAGCAGAATGCGAGCTTCTGGTTGGAAAAACATTTTATATGGTTTTGTTCGGTAGCGTTTTTGCTATAACAGGCCACTTGTTTGCTCTGATGGCCAGGCTGACCGGATCTCTCTCAGTAATCATAGAAGAAGGTTAAAATCACGACAGAAACTGTATTCATTTTATTCTCCTTACTATTAAGGCACATTCTATGCCTTAAAAGTAACAGATTTTACTAGTGGCTGGCTAAAACGTATATACTGTAATGGGAATGAATCTTTTTAACGTAACTCAAAGGAACGAGTACTCTCTTTCATCATAGAGAGCTTTTGTTATATCGCCACATGAATACACAAAAGTATATCGGAGTTATAAGATAAACCAACCAAACTAATGTCATGCATTATACGGCGTTTTTTCTTTCTCCTACATGTACATACGGAATAATATACGCAATAAAGAGAAAATCGATTTCGACGGAAATACACGTTTTGGGGTCCTCTGATACCGAATAAGTGTTTAGTTTTTCAAAAGGTCCGGCCAGCCGGCTACGAACAGATTGGATTTAAACCCAATCGATTTGAGAACTAACAATTTCAAATCGGAAAATAAACGTAGAATTGGCTACAGATTCATTTCTCGATATTAACATAACTAACCTACATTTCTCAGTGAATGGGAAATGCAATTGCGTTTTAATGATTTCCAATTTAAAAAAGGAAGATGAGAGGAACAGCATACAAATTGTTGCAGTATATAATAATAATAATGCAGACTGAAGTGGGCTTTCTAGTGTATTTGGAGTGAAGAGATCGGTGGGGAAAAAGTCAAGACGAAATATCATAACATGACAACGCGGTGGACGAAGACGAGAGAAAATCACAGAAGAAGACAGAGATTTTATTATTTAGTACATAAAGGAAAATCCCAGACTCGCATTAAAAGAACTGAAACGTAAATTTGAAGATCATCAAGTTGTTTCTACCCAATGTTTGCGTCAACATTTGGATGGTTAATGTTTACGATAAAAGACATTCGTAGAGAGCCTGAGAAAATGAACAACGATGTAAATAAAAGAAAACGATACAAATATATACTATAGATCTTAAATTATCAAGCAGAAAATATACCTATACAATATTCATGGATGAAAGGTAGATTAAAGAAATAATATCAGGCAGACAAAATCCCTATAATACGCGTGGACGAAACAAATTTCAATTTATTTATTTCACAAACGAAAAGACGTTCAAAGAAGAGAAATCGATGCAGTTACATTGCAGCAGGTACCCGCGGGGTTAATATTCTCGTCTTTAGATGTACAGGGAATATGGGGCTGATACTTGAAAATAAAAAGAGGCGCTTTCCGAAAGGAGAATGCGAATAACTTTGTCCGTCACTGCCTGCGTGCTGCTCAAAACGTGTACAAGTCACAAGTGGTACCAGTGGTAGACAATTCTCCTTGCAGTAGTAGCCTAGAAGAAATATGTACAGAGGAAGAATTTTATGCCCATCATTTACTTAGACTAGGTCCCTCCAGCCCAATGTTCAACCCTATTGAGCTTGCTTATTTTGGTTTAAAAGCTGCAATAAGCTAAATCATTCAGTACAGTTATCACAAATTTTAATGAAAACAGTGTTAACATAACACAAATTGAGTTTCGTCTTCGACATTTAGATATTATAGTACGTGGAATACAATATAGTTCATACAATAAATATTAATAACTGTGCTACGTATATAGTTCATATTCAAAGTTGTAGGAAGATGCTCAAAAAATTGAATTTTTGCAATTTTCGAAAATCAGTGTTTTGAACGAAGATGAGACCTGCATCATTCTCTTCAATGTCCTTCACACTATTCAAAACAAAATTTAATTAAGAGCGATGGAGCCATTTAAAAAAAATGACCCAGAGGGCTTCATGTAAAGTGCCGCCAAAAATTAAAATATCAATTTCAAATTGAAGGGGCCGTGTCATCAGCGAGATCGATTGGAGAATATCAATTGTGGAGAAAATCGGTAGAACGGTTTAACCGCTAGCGTTGTTCACAAACGGACGGACAAACGGTTTGCCGTCGTTCAATTTTTCCGTATCAAGGACCCACAAAACATTGATCCTTGCTAAACTACGTTTTAGAGGATTTTTTCTGAAGCTCGCAACTAGATTTATCCACTTTTTTGTTACTAGGACCCTGTAATAAGAGATTTCTGTTGAATATTCGCGATTTTTTCGCGCAGCGTTACACAGCTTTCTCTCTAAGTCTGCTACTTAATCGGTAGCGAGAAACTAAAAACGTGTTTCTCATAGTAAAAAATTATAAATTAATAAGATATTTAATTTATTATAGAGGTCAAATAGTATGGAATTTGAATATTTATATTTTTTTTCGAGAGATAATTTATAGTATTGTTATAATTTTGTATTTAAAAGGACACTTTCTTCTCCTGTGCTTTCTAGGGCCTAGGCAATTCCTGCATCTCCGCCTGAATTGAAGGCCCGAAACCGTTACTTTCAATCTGTTAACTTGAATGTTGAGCCGATCACCTGTCAACAACACGACGACACGTTCTCCACTCGCGGTGGCATCGAAGCCACGACGTCGCATCGTGGCCATCGATTCACCGGGCTACTCGGCGTGGTAATGAATTACTCGAGCTATCTCCGCCCTGACGTCAATTCCCCGGCCGAGGACACCGAATCCGCCCGCGATACGATTCGGGGGGGGGGATCGGAGATGCGCCCTCTCGCGTTGCAATCCGGCCCGCGCCGCGCGGCGCCTCCCAGCCGTCGCCGTTGCCGGGCGCCGCCCCGCCCCCGGCCACCGCAGCGCCCGCGGGCACCAGCCACGCCGCGGGCGCACTGCAGATGCCTCGCGCTGCCGCGACTGCGACGCCATCTCTCGCCCATCGGCCTGGTGGTTTAATATTACGTTTCTAGATGGCGCTGTTCCACCTTTACTTCTCCAGTTGATGCACGTCCGTTAGTGATCCATGGAATAACCGTTATTTCACGGACCACGTGCCTACGTTTTGCAAACGAGAAGAACAACAAAAGGAACAGTGGTTGCGTCGAAGTACCAACAGCCTATATTTTCTCCTATAAAAGATATCGTTCGAGTAATATTGCATATTTATATACATCGATCGAGTAATATTGTATATTTATATATTTAACATGGCATACTATCCAGGGGCGGAAAGTTAATATGTGTAGTTACATACAAAATTGGGGGGGGGGGGGACTTCCTTAATTTTCCTCCGTGTGGATCCGCGCCTGTACTATCACTTCACTCCTCTCTTGGAAACTTTTATGAAAATATAGTCTCATGAGACTAAAAAAAATACATCGTTAATTTTTGAAAATACAAAGATTTAGTGAAAATGGCCCTTCCGTGATTGGATTCAAAGCATTGTGTTCTAAACTTACTAAAACATCCAGAAAGTAATTCTTGCAGAAACGGAATTGGAAATCACCTTTTCACGCTTGCGCGTAACTCAGCTACTTCCTAATTTGTGCAACTGAACGGCACTTGGAGGGTATTTGCAATGTTCCATCAGTGTTGCACTTCAAAAAATTATCTTAAAGAATTGCAGAAACGTGTATTTTGAAGGAAAAAAGTTGTCCAAGAAGTGAATTAAAGATATAATGAGGAATAGATTACACTAAGAAAGAAATCTCCTTTCAATATTGATTGTATGGGGTAGGTTCGAAAAACTTTGTCACAATGTAACTAATGTTTTGAAAAAAATGTCGTTGTGTAACTTAAGGACATAATGATGAGAAATAGATTGCATTGATAAAAAAATCTCCAACTTTAATATTAAAAGGTGTTGGACAGTTTGGAAAATAATTGATCTTTTGCCATTTTTCAAATATCAGAGATTGTCTTGACAATCGATCCTACGCCATATTATTAAGCGAACATTGCTCCATCCAAGCCAAAAAGGTAAAGAAAACATGAGCCATTTTTGATAAAATTTCGTGGGAGCTTCATGAAAAGTACCCACAATGATTAAAATGTCCGTTCCTAGTTCCACGAGCTGCAACATCAGACTGATCAATCGGAAATATTATTTTTTGTGCAAATCTTATGCGCGGTTCAAGCAGTAAGTAGTTGGGTGGACGAGCGAACGGACGCACACGCTTTACCTTTTTTATATTGCTTTTATAAAAGACTCTTATAAAAGACCGTCATTTACCGTGCCCCTTGCTCGACGTCATAACAGTGACAGGATTCAGGGAAGGGGACAAGCGGGGCCAACTGGCAACCAATCTTGGAATACATTTCAAAATACATTTAGATATTTCATTTCGCGGATCTTCAAATTTAAATTATAAAAGGTTTACTTGTTTCTGTATTTTGAGAATAAATTTAATAATAATTAAGCTAACAATATTTTTTTAGGCTGAGCTAATAAGATACCTTAATGAATTGATGAACTTCAGTTCTGAATTATAAAACGGCACGGGATAATGTTTAGCGTTACTGTGAATGTCCCTTATTAATAAATTCTCTTTCAATTACATTTTGCTTTTAAACGTTATTTACCTAGAAATTAAACAGTTTCTTGCCTAAAATCATAAGTCATAACTAGGGCCGAGATATTTGTGATGTCGTTTTTCTTTCTCGTGCGTCCTCCCATAAGACGAGCAAGTATTGTAATCGTGCACCAGATAACGGAGAATTTTCGACCCAAAACTTCTTATTGTCGCGCCCTGGCATAGCCCACTATATGTATACTAGCGGACTATGGCCCTAGTGACGAAAAAGTGCAGTTGGAATCTAGTTGCTAAATATAGAAAAAATATCCTCTAACACGTGGTGTAGCCAGAATACATATTTTGTACATCCTTCATACCGAAAAATAGATTGACGGCAAAACGTCTTGTCTGCCCGTCTGTCTGTATGTCTGCCTGTCTGTGAGTCTGTGCACTACGCTAGCGCATAAACCGTTCAGCCAATTTTCTCCAAAATCGGAACAATGTGCAATTTTTTAAAGAAAAGCGAGTGGTTTTTACGTAAGTTGTGTTTCAAACCTACGCAATTTTGTTCCTCAAAAACCGGTCCAAATTGTTTCTTTAAATTTTCTCTATTTATGTAATAAGGGACGATAAAAATTACGGTGCTAGTCCTATTTTCGGGTATTGTTCGGTTTTTCGAAAATTGTAAAAAAAGAAATTTCAACTACAATTTTTTTTCACAAAACGATTAGTTTTGAGGTCATTTGCGCTAGAAATTTACAACTTCTCTTTTCCAAACACCGCTCCAATTTTTTTCTTTACATTTTCTCCACATATGTAAAAAGGGAAGGTAAAAATTTGGTGTCTGTCTCATTTTCAGGTATTGCTCGTTTTTTTCGAAAATGGCAAAAGAAATCAAAACTACAAAATTGAAGATAGTGATTTTTGCCTCTGACAAAGTCTGTTGAATAAAATTAGCCTTATAAAAATCTTTATGCGCGATTTTTGTAAAAGTTAGTAGTTTTCGCGTAACTTTTATTTGAAATTAATGAAACATGGTCATCCCATAGTACATAACGTTAACATTGTAATATTGCGAGAAAGTATGTGCTGCTGTAGCACCACTAGTTTATTTATATTTAATATTATGGTCATATTTTTTTCATGAATTTTCGTATTTTCATCATATCGTATAATTTTGATTAATTATTTTCTTATTACTTGCTTGTAGTCGTCTCAAAGACATTTTTCATGTTTCCTAATTCAAACGTTGTTGGTGGTGTTTTAAGGGGAGACCGTACAGGAGATAAATTTCTCGTTTCCTGTGAAACATTGGATAGAACTAACCATTCAGCAATTGCTGTTACCTTGTATTAGCAACGAATCTGTTGTGGCCTGAAGGAGTGAAGCGAAAAAATGTTTTACTTCTTATCACTAATGCAACCCCTTGCATGATGAAAGATGGCAAGGTTTGCAGTTACTCTACCCTAAAATGATACATGTAACATTGCACATGCACTATATCAAGTTGCAGAAGAAATTTGTGGAAATTATCCTCAGGTAGATAAGTGAATTTCTGCAGTGAAGAAAATCTTCATCAAAGCTCCAATACGAGTGCAAAATTCAAGTAAATGGCTACTCCGATGCCATTACCTCTCCAACCCATTTTCAATCTCGGAGCACGTGACTTAACGCTACAAACTATTATCGTACCAATTAAAAAGCTATCGAAGAGGTTAACGCATTCAATAAAAGGCGTAGCTGCCTCCATAAAAACTGCCAAGTCTCTGTTTTCAAGTATCACATTGATCGGAGCTCCCAAACATTTTAAAGTCATATTTTCATAACTTTTATTTTACAAAACCTTGCATATTTTGAACACTTTTAGTTCATAAACATCTGGATACTACTCACAACACTCCAATGAACTCTCAAAAAGAGAAAGTATTTACTGTTTATTATAGACTTTAGATATAAATAAAACTATAAATTCTTCCGATCTTGCCAGAAGATTTCATTTCAATTAAAAGAATTTATTAATGTAGTTTAAAATACCTATCCTACAGTTATGTATAAATATTTTTGATTACAATAAATGATAAACACTATTACTATATTGATATGTGATTCACTCAGAAATCATTGAATTTACAGTACGGACCATTCAAATAATAATGAAGCTTGTCCCGTCAATGTACAACTAATCTAATGAGTAACATTCAATAATAATCAATTTAATAATTAACAAAACTGAAAACAATGTATATAATTTCAGCACCATTAACTTGAAGCATGAATATAAACGAATATTTTCATGTTTATAATAGTGCTCAAATTGGCCTCCCCTTCCCCAATAAAAGATCTGATATCACACCTCTGCATCATATATCTCAATCACTTGTTTGTCCAGTTTTCCTGATCTATTGAGCAAAGGCTGAGATGGCCCCTTGTTTTGCTTCTGGACATAAATGTAGTTTTTTCTTTAACTTTTCTTCTACTTATAGTTGTAGGAGTAAAGCTGGGGGTGCGTTAATATTTTGTTAGCAATGCAGAAAAATCAAATCAGCATTTCGTTTACCCAGGCAAATAAGTTTTCTATAACTCCAGAACAAAAATTTCTAGTTTTTCAAAAGTTGCTAATCTTGCACTTTTTTAAATTTAATTATTTTTTATTTTGTTTGTTTTATTTTTTTATACTTTCATTAATCTCTCAACTATTTATAGTTAAAATATTGGGAAGAGATTCTGGAACTCAAGAACACGAGCGCAGATGATCTTCTCCCTGATACTTTACATACAGTTTGGGATTATTTATTATTATTATTAATTATTAAAACTACTGAATGTTTCAAAATACTAAATTGCTATTGAAATTTTATTTTGTTTTATTTATATTATTTATTTATTGGTTTATAAATAAATAAGAAAGGTTAAATCATATAGAAACTAAGTATACTATCCCTTTCTCTATGGTCAAATTATCATTAATGAACATTGACATCTAATTATGAATTAACATTTTTTGAAAAAATTTCTCCCCCTATTGAAATTGTTTTTAATATAAGATAACTTGTAATTCTTTCACACTCACTTACCCAAATAAGGAATAAAAGGAAGCTCCCAGCTTTTAATCTCCAAAATTAATGTTTAGACAATCTTGAGATGTTTGAACAGAGAAGTTTTTAAATTTTCTACAATTTTAAAACAAATTTGCATTTGAATAAGTGACTGACTTAAATACATTATTCATATTTAATGGTCAAAAATAGGTAAAATCTACAGAAAAATGTAGTGTTAAAATGATATTAAAATATTAGCATTATCAATAATATTCAGATCAATATGTTACAAATTAGTTTCTTTGAATTTGGTAGCTTTCTTGTAATCACAATACAGTCCATAAATAAGTTGATAAAATATAACTCCTCTGAAAACACTCAAATAAAATTGTTTTTTCAAAAGAAGTATTTTTTCTTTTAAATATTTACTAACGAGTAAATATATCAACTGAAGTAGAGCTGAGACTGCAAATGAATCTTTGTAGACCAGGAAGTTCTGAAGTTAACTCTTAGATGGTGAGCAGATTTTTAATATAAGCTAAGTTGCTGAGTTGACATAGAGCAGAGTTTGATTGAAATTTCTAGAGGCTGGCAGTTTTTTACTTTTTTCTGTAGGACTTTTGGGTTTTTGAGGAAATAAAGATTTGGGGTAAGTGGGGCACAATGATCTGAAGCTGGGCACCATGAGACGTTATCATTTCTAGCTGATTTTGACAGGAAAGTAGTTATCATACTCTTTAATAAGACAACAAAGTGAACAAAATGACCATTCATATTATATAATAAGTATCTCTCTCTTTTGAATGACCATTAGGTTTATTTGTTTCAAACTGTGTATTCAGTTTAGTGTGATACTTTAAGTCTTGGAAGTGCATGTGACGCAGGTAGAGATAAGATAAAAATTTGTTAAAAGATGAAGCACTAAATGGAATAAAATAATACTTACTATTCACATTTTAATTTTATTATGTATCATGTTCAAAATTAGTTTGTGAACATCAGAATAAGAGATAAAACTGAAGATGAAATGGGCCTTTGATGCAGACACATTGAAATGATAGGAGGAAAAAGTTTTGACATGCTGCTCAGGTGATGAATCTGAAAGTTTCAGGTTCTGGCTAGATATGAAAATAAAATGAAAAAGAAACCTCAGGTTGGATTGGAAATGAAAGTCTGTTATGACTCTTTAAAAGATATCTCACATGGAGAGAGAGAAGATACAGCTAGATTTTGTACAAATATCTCAAAAAATGTTTTATGGCTTTACTACCTTACACATATGCAAAATCAGCACATTTACGGAATGTAATGACCATATAAATTAATGTTGTGAAGGAACAGCATAGCTGGGAAAGATTTCCTACATTGCTTCATCAAAATGTCATTCATAATTCTTTCACTTTTTCATTCAACAATATGAATAAGCTCTTAAATAATTTGGAGAAAGTTTTGAAAACCCATCCAAAAAATGTGTTGCACATTTAGTTACAGTACATTTTTGCCATAACTTCTAACAATGTTATTCAATGTAAGTCCATAATATTGTCATAACAGGTAAATCCAAAAAAAGGCTCAATTTCACAATACTGGAGTAAATGTATGACCCACAATGGAAAATATAGGGACATTTTCATAATTCCTTATATTTCCATAAATTTTGAAAACAAAAAAAACTGTTTACCTTCAACTCCATCTGCATTAGAATAGATAGTATTATTTATTCTGGATATAAGACATTAGAGGAAGAGAATATTATTTAGATCATTTACCAAGCCATTTTAATTTTTTTGTCTCAATACACTCCACCTTCATCTAGTTATATTTATGTCAATCAACTATTGCTAAAGCTAGAATATTCAGGTCTTGTTATCCCTGCAATAAATTTGCTATTTCTCATATGTGCAAGCTTTGTTGTATTGAAACTAGAGGCAACACAACACAACATTCTTTCTCCTTCGCATTATAATATTATAATGTTGCAATTTCTGCTAAAAAAATGTGTTTTATGTTTTTTTTAGTACTGGAAATTTGGAAGGGTTTAGTGAAAACAGGACCAGCACCACTTTCTTTGATACTCACAAGAAATGAGATGAGAAAATAATTGTTTAACAATTGCTATTGTTTCAGACAAAATTATACCAAAAAACACTTTTTTTGAAAATTTGTTCATGTCCTTATTTCAATATTTATTTTTATTGAACATGTTTTATTAAGGGCAAAAATATTACCTTTAATATTGCAGTTGTAAGAAGATGCCAAATAATTTTAAAATTTTTGCAATTTTTGAAATATTAGATCAGCATTATTTCAACAAAAATGCAGCTTCTATAAACATCTTTTGTTCTATTTGTAAAAAATAATTAAAGAAAAAATTTGGAGTCATTTTTGAGAAAGTTTTCAAAATATAGAGGCTTCATGTAATGAACCACCGAAAAAAACAAAATATCCATTTCATATTCAAGGGGTCATGACAACAGCCAGATCAATTGGGGAGTATGAGTTTTTGGGTAAAACCTGCTTGCAGTTTACCTGCTAGCGTTGTTCTCTGATGGATGGACAGACATTTTGTCATCGTACGATTTTTCGGTATCAACAATACATAAAGCATGGATTCTGATTATACAATATGTTAGAAAAAGTAATTTACCATGTACAGGAACAAGACTTATTCACTTTTTCATTACCAGAGCTCAGCAGCAAGCTTTTGCTTTGGAAAATTGCTATTTTTCCCAAAGCATTACAATACTTTCTCTATAAGCAGGATGCGTGAAAGAAACAAGTGATGCTACAGAATGGCATAGGCTTTCTTGTACTAGTTATTTCTCCAATCTGTTTAGTCTGGGCTAGATTTTTGGTTTTGCCTCACCCTCTTGCAAGGTGCCATCTCATGCCATCTAAAAGACATTCTTTCACATTTTCTTAATTTTTCAACCCCTAATGGTAGAACTAAAATATGACTTTAAGAATATTACAGCTGAGTAAAATATGGTTCTATAAGAAAATTTTCTTAGAAAAATTTGAAACCATTTTTGAGAAAATGTTATTTGAGCATTTTCAAAAATGCTCAATTTTGAATCCATTTTCACTGAAAACTTTTTGTGATTTTGAGAAGCTTAATTCAAAATTATTTGAAGCACATTGCTATAATATATTTAAAAAATGACCCTAATGTAAATACAACATGAGAGATATTACAAGAAAATTACCCTTGTGTGATTTTGAAATAATTCAAGGAATAAATCAAAATTCCTTCCATGCCATGTTATTCAGTGCATTTTTCACTACATGTGCAGTGTGAAAACAAAACAATTGGATCCATTTGTGAGAAAAAAGTCATTTGAGCGTTCCTGAAAATGCAGAATTTTCAGCTCACTATCACAGAAACATTTTGAGCTACAAATGCAGTAATGTATATAAATAGCCAGTACTGTATCTTTTTATTATCTCCCACATGATTAATATTTACATTTGTATAATTTTTGAAAAAACAAGAGAATATAGCAAAATAGGATTTCTCATTTATACAGTGCTTTTATCACTATTATTCAAAATGTTTGAAGAAAAAATTTGTAGTAATTGTTAAGAAAATCTTGTTTTAATATTTTTTTAAATTATTGCCAGAGATCACTCAAAATTGTGCAACAACTACTAATAATTTTTAAAGATACTTCGATGTCAAACAAATTTAATTTGATCAAAAAATCCTAATCTTTAACATTGTAATTCTAGAAAGATGCTGAAACAAAATTAAACTTTTGAAATTTTCGAAAATATGAAGTTAACAGTGAAAATTGGACCAGTGCTATCTAATACTATTCATCATCATCATAAACTGCAGGTTGCTAAGCCTGATGCCTGTTCTTGTTTCCTAGTACACCAGAAGACTTACACCTCCAGGTGTTCCTGATAATACTATTGTTAGCAAAAATGTTGGTATTTTAACATAAAAACTGATCACTCTGGTTTTAGGTAACTAATGATTTCAAGCTCAAACACGGCTAGAAAATTTCATGTTAATGGTAACAGCATCTGGTTTTGAGAATTGTTCCTAGATTCACTCTAAATTTCATGTAGCTGTAAGCATGGAGAACTACAGTCAATACTTCGGAATAGGTGTGACTTCTTTGTATGCTTATTTCAATAAATTCACAATATGTTACTGTTGTAAAGACTGATGTGTATACCCAAATTTATGCCTCAATTATAATATATTTTTTCCTGTTAAAAAAATCTTTATAAAAATTAGTGTAATCATTTAATATGAAATCTGCAACCTAAATATTAATTAGTTTCACTATTGGCAACACTTATTAACTTCTGAATTCTATTTTGTGTTTGTTTTGCAATTTATTCACTTTTTAATTTTAGATTTGATGAAATTTTGCAAATAGAATTGAAGTTTGAAAATAGAAGTCTAATTGACAAAAAAATAATCACTGCATAAATTGCTATTCATGAAGTATATTCACAACAATGATGTCTCTAACCAGGCCAGTACACCTGGATTACTTTTATTTCAAAAATAAAAGTGTGTAAAATGCAATGTAGATGCACATCACATGATCATTCAAATGCAGGATGTAACATGAAGTAAGTAACATAACTTAAATTTATATAGTGATAAATGTTAGGCTATGTTGAATAGTGATTTATTATATTATGGTATTATTTTAGCTTTGAAAAGTCCACAATGTTGGACAAAAGTTAGAGTAATATCTTAAAATACTTTTTTAATTCCATATTTCAAAAATATTTATAAAAATTCAAAAGATTATTAATATCTAGAAGTTGTATAATAAGAAATATTTTGAAAAAATTAGCAAAAAACATGTATACCCATTTATTAAGTATTATGAAATCTTTGTTGGGAGGAAAGGAGTTTTAAGAGTACTAATGTTCTACTTGTATCTCTATTTATCACATTTCTGCAATCCCTCCAAAAAAAAATTATGCTAAGTATCTGCAATCACATATCTTCCTACAACAGGAAGGCAAAGGTGGGGTATTATCTTAAGAAAAAAAACAGCATTTTCTGAGAATTCTGTTCTTAAAAACTCTTTGCCACTTTAATTTCAAAGCATTGTGTGGTAGAGCCAGTGTGCTAATAATTCTCATATGCTAGGTCAATACAGTATCATGCTTGTAATATGGAGTCCATACATTTTTACAGAAATCTCTTCAAGAAGTTAGTATATGACTAAAAGCCCCTTGATAAATATTTATTTCACCTAAACATTTTAGAAACATTTTTTACACACTGACAAAACTAGTTATTTTATAATAGCTCTATGACTCAAAGAAAACCGACATCCAAATGAGTGTTTTTCAAATATAGCCAAAAAGGTATCAATTTTTTGATTAAAAATGGTTTTCACTCAGTTTTCAAAGGCAGAATACTAGTAAAACTTTTATGTGCCAAAAGTTTAATTCCCACAAAGAAGGATATTAGGATCTCTAAAAATTTAAGTATGTTATTTCAAATAGTAGTTTTGATTATAAATTCACAGATAGATGTCAAAGGTCTCTGGACCTGTATGTATGCTGCATAGCTTCAAAGATAATAAAACTGTTATTTAGAGGTTCAACAGAAAGCTTGAGACACATACTAACTTCATGATAGTTATTATCAGTTTTCCAGCCTCAATTTGCAATATCAATTGATACATAACTCCAAACCAAAATGTACAATATCAAAGATATGATTCTTTTAATTAAACATAGTAGAAAATATGTAAACAAGCCAGAGATAGATATTGCAATAATGGCAGAGAACAGGGTTTAAAAAACAAGAAATTTTTAAAAGGCAAAGTAGCAATTTTGGTAGAATAACTATTTCCTCAGGGAGGTACACATTGCTGAAAAAATACAATCAAAAGTATCAGAAAGGAGGACCTTGTACCTCCACATTCAACTCCAAACATTCAACGGATATAGCAGATATGCAGCAATAACAATCAATATTTAGATAAAACATATAAGTCATTTACACACAATTACTTACTTTCAAGCATATCATATTTGTATTTCTTGCTAATTTACCATAAGGTGGAGTGATCTATCTGAAATTTAGATCTGAATGCTGCATGTCAACAATCTTCTATATTTTGCAAAATTTAATTTTTGAACTCCTTTAAACAGGACATCTAACCAAGAATAAGACTCGGTGTTTATAATTTTGTTAATTGTATGCAATGCAAGTACAAAATGAAAATACCTCAAGATGGATAAGAGTTAAACAGTGGAAGAATTCATTGATTGCATTGCTATGAATCTTTTGAAAGTGTAAAGAGTAGAGTATATTTCCTAGAAGACTAGATAACGTTTTTGCTTATATCATGTATTTACCAAAATTGATTATGGTGCTTAACCAATACAGCAGTAAAATAAAACTATGCCGATGTTACAGTACACAACCACAAACCATGCCTGAATATCAGTACTTTATTTCTGGATAATTGTCACTTGAACTCCCCTGTAATGGTAAATAGAACTTCAAGAGTCACAGCATTATCCTTACACAATACTACTAATGAAGTGCATTTCCAAGAACATGCTCACAATTCACATTCATTTGAAGTAAAGACACTTGCCAACTCTCCCTTAAGGCATGATTATTTTTCTGTAATTACCACAATAACAAGATGAAGTTCCTTGGCTGTTTAATACAACAGATCTTGGAGCAAGATACCTAATCTAATTCTACAACACTGCCACTAGAAATATTTTTGAACAATTGTTATAAATAGAGACAAAAATCACACCTGTCAATTGAAAAACTTGACAAATGGCAGTGAGCATTCTGCTGAGACTGGAACTGGATTAAACGGGCTTTTATTGTAAAAACTGGTTAGGCTAATGCTGTTAAGCTAACCTTCGTATTTGTGCAACGTACGTTGTGGATATCAAGTATTAAAATCAGTTCTAATAAACATGAAAAAACAAATCCAACTACTTTTCGCTATATTTCTCAAACAATCAAATCAAATAAATAAAAATAAAATAATGGTGTGACCATTCAAAACAAACGAGCACTGTTATTAATTAATTTTCAGCACTCAATAACGACAATTTATTTTATTTAAAAGCCTGCTTTTATATTCTCTGAGTCTTGGACTCAAAATTTCAGGAAGCACATTTTCATACTTCCAAGCAAGGACCAATATGGTACATTACAAATAAATATTATATACAAAAAGGAAATTATAACAGGATTACAATAAAAAGTAGAGAAAGGAATTTTGCTAACAAAATCCAGCAAGGAAGATGTGTACAACATGCAAAGGTACACATGTAATTAAAAACATGATCCACATCTCACTTGAAACTAATAAATTACCTCTAACTCTTATCAAACAAGTTTGTCAATGCCCAAACTGTTTGATACTAGTCCCATACCTGTACAAGATCTATTCCAAATCTGGATAATCAGCAGGGTATATTTTAATATTCCCTTCACTAGAATGTGAACCATTCGTTCCTGCACAACATAAAACTGTCAATTGAATTTCTGTCCCAGCCTGCATTGGTCTCCCCAAAAGAATAGTCAGATTGAAATACAATTAAAAACTGAAGATCTGCATTCTTTTTTTCCTCACAAATTTAATTCATACATACAACACAGAAATTTCTCCCTGAGCACTTCAACATACATTCTAGATACAATGATGAACCATTCTTTAAAAGCAGATAATGTTCAAAAACAAATATTTACATTGCACACTGAAGCTAAGGGATTAATTTACAGTATTATACAAGCAAATGCAGACTGGGACTTGCAAACAAGCATAATTTGAAATTACAGACCCTGAGAATTTCTATTTAACACACCTCAAAACACACATTTCATGTAAATAACATAAGAAACTCACAATGTAAGCTTAATAACATAAGTAGATTATTATAAATTATAGAACAGTAATCAAAACTTTTGCAACATAATAAAATTGCTCAGACCACTAGCCTCACAGTACAATTGCATTACATATATATTTTCCCACTTAGCAACAGGTATATATACAAACTAATAATTTTGTATTTCGAATTATTTTCCCCTTTTAAATCATAAAACTTTGAAGAACAATAACTGCTTACACAAATTGCTTATTCAAACCTTCAAACACCAAAAAATTGCACCTTACACTTCAAATGTTATGGAATTAACATACTGCCCGCTCTTTTTACAAAGTTCATATGAATGAACATTGGCAAATTCAAACTCTAATTCATACAACATAATTAACAATGCATGGTAGCCAATGACATTTCAGCACTTCGTAGCAGTAACCGAGTACATTTCCAAAGGTTTCTTGCTTCATGAAAGGAAAATAAAAACACCTTCTCACAAGCACTATACAATGGGAAATGATATTTCAGCAGTCACTGACTTCCCACCATAGTGTATTGTACACTATTTCTTAAGCTGTGTGCTTGTAATTCTAATATACCTTACAGCTCCAAGCATATGGGTAACAAATATTCCATTACTAATACAACAAAACTCAGGCACCTGTTCAAAGGGGGAGGAAATGAAGTTCAACTATGCTTGGGTATTCCAGGTCACCACACCACAGTGTGATTGCTGCTAAACTTACAGAAATGTTAACCTTACTTTTTGCCTGCAACACAGCATACACTTTGATTTTCAATTGAACACTGTAACATAGCTGTGAACCTCTTCAGATAAATGGAATCATACGAGCAATGCGTAAAATTATATCTAGCATGACAAACCATGCTTTCCTTGCAGTTTGAGAATGTACCATTAATGCTCGCCAAACTAACAACAAAGCAAAAAGTTGAGTAAATCGATGCACCCAAAACAACCTGGAAAAAAAGAAATTAGAGAGTGAAATTACAGTATTAAAGACATACTTAAGTTGAGAGAGAAACATGTAGTACTAACTTTTGTAGGTATTTTCGTGCTTTAGGCAAAGAATTTGGTGGCTCCTTAAAAATAAAATGCCGAATGCCTAGGATATAGGATTCAAGGTATGTGGGCCAATGAATTTCTCGCACATCGAATAGAAAAGTCCGACGATCCTCAGCACTTAGCAAACTATTCAAGTGTTTAACGTTGTCATCCTTGAAATGCCACTGTTGGGTGGTGAAATATTCAAGGCATTTTGCTGCTTTTGACAGTTTCGACTGGATGCGAACCATACTATAAAAAACAGAACAATGTTAGGAATATTTGTACAAAATGTACAGAAATAACATGAAAGAGAAATAACATAATAGAAATTACAAAACAAAAAATCAATTTGAATGGCAGATGCGTAGGTATACAATATTTGAAAAGTGAAATTCTCAATCATGATAAGCACCAAAGTTCTGCTAGCTATTTATTGAGAAAATATGCTTTAATAAAATATTTTCAAAAATTCTTGAACAAACAGCAACGTCATCATGTCATACATAATATCTCAACGTATATGATAATGTGATAGCTACTTGTATAAGGGGTTGTCCATGAATTAAGAAATGCTAAAGGGGGGGAGGGGTTTGAGGTAGCGTTACATAGGGATAGAGGGTGTTAGTTTAGTTTTATGCAGGTATTTATTATTTTTCAACATCTGATGAAATAATTCCTTTTATTCAGTCTCACACTAAAACATTAACAAATTAAATTTTAAAATGTATAAATAAATTGAAAAGTTATGATGTATTAATTGCTACAATAAATCAAAATATTTTTTCATCAATGTTACATCAATTGAATGTTCCAAAATTGTCCCCCAATTTGTGCCATGTAATTTATGGACAGCCCTGTGAATTCCTAAAAATATTCAATTGAAATTTTGCCCTCATAAATAATAAGTAGAAACTTCTGGCACATAACATCTTTGAGAATTCTTGTTTTCATTTATATGTCATATTCTTACTTACATTGGCTTTTTCCCAGAAATTCGACTAAAGAAATCAAGTACATATGCGGGCAATACATGAAGAGTGAGCATACGAACAGAATTAATAGCCCAGTTTGAATGACAACTTCCATCTGGATACCACACTACATCTTTAAGCGGATTTTTACGCATGAATGTGAAGGAATAATCAACAAAATTCCTCCAGGTAATGGGCATTTGCTGACCAGTACAACAGTTATATACTAGAATGCCTCCTGCAGGCCGACTTGTAGCAGTGCGCCAAGCAGCACAGATCATGAGGTTGATCACCATGTCCACAGGTATTAAATCAGCAACCATGCTGTCATGACAAAGCATTGTACGAAAAAAGCCTTTTCCAGCTGCAGCAATCAATCCGGTAGGGCCATTCCAATTGTCTACCCATCCAGCCACTGGTTCTCTTATGGAGGACAAAACTGAAAATATGAACAAATTAGAAAGAAGAATCAACACATCACTTCCATGAGAAATATCTTGAATATAATTCACAAAAATTAATTATATCACTAATGCCTACCAATGGAAGGCCTCACAATTGCAACAGGAAGATTTCCACATTCCTTGACGAGCATACTTTCTGCAAGAGCTTTTGTAAATGTATATGTGTTGGGTCGATTTCCAATAAGTCTGAAAAATTATGACAATGTTTAATTACAAGTTAACAATAACTTGTAATGGTGAACTGGCATGGACCACGAATACTGTAAATTATAGAATGTAACACAGGAAAATAAAATTTTCCTATCATTCATAAATAACATACCATAAATAACAATTAAATAAAATACCAAACATTTATTTTGATTTTATTACTTTTTGTTTTAGAATAGCTTGCATGAACAAGAAAGGAAACTTTCTGACACTCAATTCAGCAATCAGAAATTCTCTTTATTCACTGAAAAAAGTTAGTGTAAAATTCCAAATGCCAAGAAATCATTATCATTTCATTAGTGTTATGTCTGCTATAAATTTCTTTTGCATCCTCATTTAGTCAAGATCTTAGCACACTGTAAGAAGCAACAATTTCAAACACAAACAAAGTTGCCTGAATTAAAATACAATTGTCAAAAACAACAAGAAAAGTCTTACTTGGGAGTGAGAGCTTGGACAAGGTCATCATCCATCCATTCCATACACTGAATGATCTTTT
Organism: Gryllus longicercus; assembly: GCA_038098605.1. Classification (NCBI taxonomy): domain Eukaryota; kingdom Metazoa; phylum Arthropoda; class Insecta; order Orthoptera; family Gryllidae; genus Gryllus; species Gryllus longicercus. The sequence goes on from JAZDUA010000134.1 coordinate 1,858,490, forward strand.
CAGGATCATAAGGAGGTGGATAAATCACCTCACTCACTTCTTCACGATCGCAATTGCAGTAAGCAGTTGACACATGTATCAGAGCCTAAAAAAGTGTTCCCATGAAGTACGAATTGAAGAGTAAAAAGTATCATTTTCCATTTTCTCCAGAATCCACTTAAAAAAATAATGAACTTACTTCCAGGCCCAACATTCGATGACAGAGTTCTACTAGACGTTTGGTACCAACCATATTAATGGTCACGGATAGCTTTAATGCTTCATCAAATTTGACAGTAGCAGCTGAGTGGAATACTAAAGATACAGTCCTTATTAGTAGATTTTGGTCAGACTGACTAATACCCAATTCTGGTTCTGTTACATCCCCCACAATAGGCACAATCTTATTCAGCTCCAATGGTCTTGTTTTCCGCAAACGATCAAACAGCTGTAAAATTCACATAGATGAAGAAATGTAATTCAGTTTCTCCAAGAAAATATTTGCAATTGATTGCTACAAAGAGAGAAATATCACCAGAAAACAAAATACTGCTACTTACTGGAGCATTGAGCAATTCTGCTAGTCGAGCTGCCACATCTTGTCCCTTCTTGGGACGCATCAACAAATAAATGTTTTTTATACCAGGACATGACCAAAGTAGTTTTTCAACCAACACTTTTCCCATAAACCCAGTTCCACCAGTCACAAAAATGGATCTATCATGATAGAATTGACTAACAGGGATATAGTCACTAATTCCTAGTATGGTTGCCATTGTTTCAGAATAACAACATACAATTTCACAGAATACCACTAATTGTGAGACACACTCAGAAATCAGATGTTCATTGGCACATAAAATTGCCCTCACAATTTAAATGCTTTTTCTAAAAACACAATTCCTGTTACACAAACACTTCCACTAATCTTCTCTTGTGCTCAACTAACAAACAACAGCAGCACTATCACCAAACTATTTCAATTTTCTGTAAGTTTCAGTTTGTGCTGGTGATTACTGTTCACTGGAATATGTTTAATGAAATTTCTTCCTTATATTCACTGGATAACGCGCCATTTATTTCTCATTTTAGTTTCATCATAAAACGTCAATCACGCCTGCAAAAAGAAAGAGAAAATGTCAGTCAGTACAATATTCAAAATTCAAATACAAGAATACTACATACATACTATTTTAACAAAGCAAAATATTCGTTAGAAAATAATTACAAGTACGATTGCTTGACATATTTGTTCTGTACTACGATAATAAGTGGCACTTTTTAAGTTACTGGAGTACTGAAGTAAAAATAAAATTCAACTGCAACGTCGCAAGAGAGATATCTCCATGGCACGGTCGTCAGAGCACTTTTAATTATCCCGCTATTTGTCATCATCTGTACCGCGCCCACAAGCGCCAACGTGCACCGGCCAGCTGACAACTATAGAAGCACAAGGGCCGAACGAGAAACGCACGTGCGTTGTGCAGTCCGGCGACGTAGCCGGGCAGCATGTTCGATCGTGGCGCCAAGACCAGGCTCCGCGCTAGGAAGCATCAGAACGGCGCTGGCGACGCAACAATATCATTCGCGCGAGCGGAGGCGGAGGCAGCGGCGGCGGCGGCGGCGGCCGGCGAATCGCTGGGCGATGACGCGTCGACCAACACGGCGCGCGCGCGGGCGGGAGGGCGAGAGAGCGAGCAGACGGGCGGTCGGGCGGCGGGGCGCGGCGGTGGCAAGGTTGTTGTAGCACGCTGCGCCCGTGCTGCCGCCGCCGCCGCCGCCGCCGCCGCCGGATGGACCCACGCGCGCCGCGCCGTGGCGGCGGCGGTGACGGTGACGGTGGGTCTTCCGCGAGAAAGCAGGTCTGGCCGGCGTCACCGCGCCGTAACATTGACCTAGAAGCGCCCGCTAGCGGGTCAAGCGAGGCCGCCGTTATGCCAGCCATTCACCTTTCGACACAAATGCTTGGCCGCGCAAGTAGACTGCGTGTGTGTGTGTGTTGCCTGCGCGCGGTGCAACAATGGCGTTGGCGGCGGGCACGTGCTTTGCCGCCCAGGCGCTGCGTTCCGAAACGCCCGCCCACCGGGGAGCTTTCGTCGCGAGCCGGATACGGATCTCCCCCTCCCCCGACGACACCCTTTCTCCTGGAATGCGCGGAGGTGCCCAGTGAACGAGCAACGCATCGGCGCTCGCTTTACTCTCACTGAAACGATCTCCCCAACCGCGCTTTGTCACGAAAAAACAACAAATTTTCTTAACGGTACAATCCGCACTGTCCACGTACTCCGTTATTTTCAACATGCACTTAGTCACTTTCTTTTCTCGGGAAAGAACGAAAAAGTGGCACGCGCAAGACTGGTTTAGAGCGAATTTTCGAGACGTCTCCTGTAACCTGCAGTACGATCGGTCGCGAAAACAGATGCAGTCGTTTCAAAAATCTAGCGGTCCCTGCCCCGCGTCGACAACATAGGCGGATCCAGGAGATGCATGTCCCGGCGCTTCATCCGGGGCTGACGAAATCGAAAATCACCGGATAACAGTACGTCCGCTTCACGTCTGACGAATCTCTTGCGATCCACCGAGGAGACAACGCCCTCTGCCGGGAGGGGGGTGGGGGTGGAAAGAAGCTCTCGCGGGCGGGGGATCGACACCCGACAACCGGAAATGAAAGCGAAATGACTGGGGGGGGGGGGTAACGGTCCGGATGGCTTGGCCTCTTTACGAGGGCTTCTAGACGAGCGCGTTCTCCCGTGACCTGTCCCTTCTGGCATGTAGCAGGGGGACTAGGCCTCTCCCGAACTAAAAAACAATCGTTTAATGTGCAATAGGTGTTTCTTTTGATAAAAGTTAGTCTGTTATGAAATACTTTTTTTGTTGCTGTAATTTTAAGGTCGCATCAGCTTCTCGGTCAATAGCGACCATTATTGCTTGCATGGTAACTGTGAGGATGACGATATTATGATGATACGTGGTGTGAAAGGACGAACACAATACAACCATGCCCGAGGCGGGACTCGAACCCGCGATCCTTCGGTCAGATCGTTACGGCACTACTGCCTTAGCGATCTCGGCCACCAGATCGGCAATGATTTTCACAGACACTAAGAATACTGTAAATAAATTACATCAATTCATATTTGTTGTGGAGATTAATATTTTTAAAAAATCGTATCCGAGTATTGTGAATCTTGGTATTTATGAGTAAATGCTGTTATACAATCTTTTGTACTCGATTTATGCCATTATTCCTGTATTGGCACATATCCAGTATATTACTAATGACGTTGCTGTTGCCGGTATAATTATTAATAAATAAATAAAATAATTGTTTATAGTACAGTACCGAAATGCAACTGATTTACCAATCTTTTTTAATACGTAAGAACAAATAAAATCTGCGCGGTAAAGTAATTCGATGTTATTAGCGTGAGAAAGTACACTGTCCGCCATAGAGAGACGAAGTAAATTTTATCTGTTACTATGGGAACCAATGTTTTAGCTCTAATGATAAAGAGTCAAATCAATAACGTGATTTCAATTTCTTAGAAGATCAATCAGATAACTTTGTTAATATTATTTTGTTGCACACTACTTAGATAGTAGCAAAAGTATCGGGCTGGAGCAAAAAGCGGCGATTACTTTTTTTTGTATACAGACAACCTCGTTGTGTGTGTTCTAGATGCCGAAGAAGTGGATAATCCTTGTTCCCAAATTCAATAAATAACTTCCTCTAACAGGTTATGTAGTCAGATCCAACGTTTTGTGGGTTCTTGATACCAAAAATTGGTTTACAGCAAAATGTCCGTCCGTTCGACTGTGAACAAGGCTAAAGTTCGTCTAAACAGTAGGCAGGATTTTCACAAAAAATTATGATCTTCACATAAGGTTATGTACAATTTTTCGAAGATATGAGTAGTTTTCAGTAGTAATTTTGGATGGATTTTTTTAAAAAACTATTCTCCAAACGACTGTAATTTTTGTTTTTACACTTTTCTCGAATAGAGGAAAGAACGCTTAAAAATGGCACCGGTCACATTCTCGGTAAACGCTCAGTATTTTCGAAAATTGCAAAAGTTTAAAATAACAAAACTACAATATTGCAATTACAAACTTGAATTAATACACTACAATACTAATCAGCAAAACTACAACACATAGCAAAGGATCCATGTCAAAGTATATTCAGTTAAGATTTCAATACATTCAAAACACGCTTATGAATTGATATTTTATTTGGAATTACTTACATTAATTGCAATTGAACAATATATTAAAAAGCTCCTTTTCGGCACTTTCCACTCATTTATGAAAATAATGGGAGAAGCACATTTTTGAAGACCCTACTTACCCCTCTCGCGTTTCGCTACTCGTGTGTTATCAGAAATTGTATTTTTGTATTAGTTACTTTGATATATATTGTTGCAAAATATTTACGTACGTAGAATAATGTTCTAATTCCAGAGTTGAAAACCTAACAAAACGAAGAGGGGAAACTTAAGGAATGGCCAGTCCTTCTGGACAAGAGGCATTTCGAACTTGAAAATCACGGATGGGGCTCGAACACCATTTACGATATTGGCAGCCCTGACAAGTTACCGCCGAAGTCCTCGCATTAGACAAATTGAATGCTCGAAAATTGCGACAGTTACAAATAATTCAAGAAAGAATGTGATATTGTAGCACCACTAGATTTTGTTTTAAATCGACAATAGAGCAAAGAAATGTGTGTCACAATCGTGTGTATAGTGTTAATACATTCTTCGTGCAATTTGCAACACACTCAGTAATTCATCCCACTCGCGTGGCAATGAGCGCCTTTTTCCACGCTCGTATTTCAATGACTTTTTTTCTGTCAGTTCCGCCTGGAATGCTGTCAAGTCCCTCGCGGAGCGAGCTTCCTCGAAAAGAAAAGTCCGGCCGCAGCGCCGCCCCTTAACGACTGCTTCTCAATGCGCGCGACGTGACCTCTCGGGCGCGCAGCCCGGCTCGCGCCGCATCGCTCCGTCGCCTCTCCGCCTGCCGGCTAATAAGCCGCCCACGCGCCGCGCTGCGCCTGGGCCTGGGCCGAGAGACGTGGCTCAGGGCATCCACTGATGTCACGGCATCCACTGATGTCACGGCATGGCCTCTGATCGGGAGGTCCTACGTTCCAGTGCTGCAGGATTTTCGTGCTACGTTCCAGGTAGAGAGCTAGGTCGGGTTCAGTTGTTGTTTAGAGGAGAATTCTGCAGACCGGCTGCTCTGATCGGTAGTTCTCCGTGGTTTCTCTGATCAACACCAGGCGAATGCCTGAGAGATACCGTGACAAACGGGTCACGGACCGCGCGCCAACTTTCCTTCCTCTCCCTTTTTCTATCCTCGCCTCTTACGTACAAACACACACACACACACACACACACACACACACACACAGTGTACTGCATGTTAATGTAAGAGATGAGGATAGGACAAGGAAGAGGAAGGAAATATCGCGCACGATCCGTTGCCCGTGTGTTAGGGCACTACTCCACTCGACACTAGAACCTTACGATCAGAGGCACTCCAGTGACATCACTTGATGCCCTGAGCCGCTTCTCCCAGTATAGAACTGCAAAATCCGCCTAGCATTCATCGCCTTTTCGGTAACTCCTCCGATGAATAGTTTGGATGGAGGAGTGATAGTGATCACATGATTTGAAAGACGACGGTGGAATTTGTGGAATAAGGGGTGGGGCAAATGGACACCCAGCTTTGTCCCCCCAAATTCCTCTTGGGTCGACCGAGATTTGGACTTCGGTATCCAGAGATGTTAGGCGAGCAGCACGAGCGGCATCAACCGCCGCCCACCGCGTGCTGTCTCACCCGCACCGATACGCAGCATCGTGCCACGGTGGCTGCGGCGGCTGAACAGAACCGCCACGCCTCGTCTCACCACACCACGCTACGCCACGCCCCACCCCGCGCCGTCTCGCCACGCCACGCCCCTCCACGCCACGCCACGCCTCGTCTCGCCACGCCACGCCTCGTCTCGCCACGCCACGTCACGTCACGTCTCGTCACGTCACGTCACGCCACGCCACGCCCCACCCCGCGCCGTCTCGCCACGCCTCGTCTCACCACGCCACGCTACGCCCCGCCCCGTCTCGCCACGCCTCGTTTCATCTCGTCTCATCTCGCCTCGTCTCGCCACGCCACGCCACGCCTCGTCTCGCCACGCCCCGCCATGCCACGCCAAGCCTCGTCTCGCCACGCCACGCCAAGCCTCGTCTCGCCACGCCACGCCACGCCTTGCCACGCCACGCCTCGCCTCGCCACGTCTCGCCACGCCACGCCACGCCACGCCTCCTCTCGCCACGCCACGCCACGCCTCCTCTCGCCACGCCACGCCACGCCTCCTCTCGCCACGCCACGCCACGCCACGCCTCCTCTCGCCACGCCACGCCACGCCACGCCTCCTCTCGCCACGCCACGCCACGCCTCCTCTCGCCACGCCACGCCACGCCTCCTCTCGCCACGCCACGCCACGCCACGCCTCCTCTCGCCACGCCACGCCACGCCTCGCCACGCCATGCCCCCAGTCACCGCACCTCCACACTCCCCACCGTGCAACTCCACGTCACGCTAAGCAATTTCCGCGTGTGTGTGTGTCGGCTGTGCAGAGCGGTGCGGTGCGGCGCCGCGCCGCGCGCCCACCTGCCGCCTTCGCCTCACGCGTGTCCGGCGCAGCTGTGACTTTCCTGTGTGTTCATACGAGAGCTTCATACGAGAGGTCGGGCGACCTCTTTCACACATTGCAGCACTCTCTGTAACAACACACGTGGATGGCACCTCCGAGAAATAGTTGAAACGAAAGAAGACGTCTTTCGAATTATTCTTTATCATGAGTATATTATGTTTTTTAACACTTTCACCTACGTATTATTTTTATTATTTTGATTTATTATTATTATTTAATTATTATTTTATTATTATTATTATTATTTTATTATTTTATTATTTTTATTATTTTATTATTATTATTTATTATTATTATTATTATTATTTATTTATTTCTAGAATTAGTATTGTTCAACAGTAAAACTTAAAATCATTTAAACTGAGTTATTTTTTAAAAGGTGAAAGAGATTAACCGACACCTGTTACCTCCCCCATATGGCCCCCCCATATGGCCTTAGCAACAACCTTTAAAGTTAACGGCCAGCGCCACTACCAGGGCCCGCCTTGCGATGCCCGCAGCCCTCCGAACGGGAGGTCCAGTCCACGCCGGGCCAGCTCCTGCCGCGTGGCGCGCCACGTGCTGCGTTGCTCCAAGGCAAATCCAGATAACGCAGCCAGACATAATGAATCACGTTATGCAAGTGAACCACATTGATTAGACGAGCCGGGGGCGATGGACGCTCTCCTGACTTACTGAAGTTTCGAAAGGAAGCGGATTTGGAACAACACGCGGGCGAAGTCACGGTGAAATGAAGGGCTATCTTTAAGTTATGGAAGCTATTTTTTTCTTTAACGACGGTCACGTAAGAAATTTCAAAATATACAATTAGAAGTTTTGCAGTGAGTGCAACCATTAACGTATGAATCTGTATTTATGTATTTGGTGAAAAAACGGAAAAAATAAGAAAGGTTAATCGCTCTTCACATATAAGTTCTTATCACGATCATACGCGTACGTATAGCATCTAGGGCTTCAGTGTATTAGTCTCGTAAAGAACCCACCACACGCTGACAATGAAGTAGAGAGCGCCAAATACCCTCAGCAGGAGAGAAATGCACCCCACGCGCCATCAATTGAGCATTTTCTACATCAGCCACACAGCTAGGTCGAATTCAGTAGCTGCCTGGAGAATTCTAGCGGCCGGCTGCTCTGATCGGCAGTTTTCCGTGGTTTCTCCGATGAACAGCAGGCGAATGTCGGATCAATACCGTAATAAACACTATGGACCGCGCGCGCTTTCTTTCCTCTTCCTATCTTTCTCCCTTACTTACGCACACGTGCGTGAACTACCTGTGAAGAGACCGAGTAGGGCGTTTAGGGCTTTCCCAGCTTCGGCGGTGCCTCACTGGTGGGAGACACCTCCTAGAGAGATAAGCCCCCCCACAAGCCAACGTGTCGGAGCCGGACCTCACCACACAATGGGGGAAGAAAACCTCCTCCTCCCACAATAGACGATTCACTGCAATATCGGGACTAATGACCATAGCAGCAGACGTGCCCGGAAACACCATTCAATGAATCAACCCACGCGCCATTGCTGACGCAATACATTCAGGGCAGGAGTTCGAAAGCTCATCCAGCGGTAAGCTGATCAACAACCTGATTCAGATGCCTCATTTACGTGTACCCATCTGGTTTCACATATTATTAGAAGAATAAGCACATTTCAAGAACGTCTGATTTTTTTTTGATTTTTTTTTAATTTTATTTTTTTATAGTCTCTGCAATTACAAACTCTTATCTTAAGATTAGTAAGTGTCGTGACCTTTAAATTGCGTAATTTAAAACTTTTTCCTGGTTCACAAAATCGTGAAAAAAGAATAGTTGCCAATTCTCTTTTGGTAACCCTGGTAACTCCGTATTCTGTAGTTAGCTGTACAGGGTCTGTGCCGTACGTTCGTATTTGTTGTGAGTCACAGGACATAGAAAGATAAGCCGCAATACCGACGGAAATGTCCTCTTCCAATAAAGGTGATCACACTATTACATCTCGTTTATTTCAATCCGAAATTACTTCGGCACCGTCTCACTATCCCAGTGTATACCTTTCGGTACATTTATCAGTTTAACATTCGAACACTATCCACGGCATGCGATTGGCTCAGAGGCGTGGTCGCTCATTGCGAACCGTTACTGCATTTATCTGTCCTCGAGGTTTGTCGAAGATTAAGAGCCTGTCTGAGTTGCTGGGCTACGCTCAACGGGAGTTTGCTGCACATTAAATTTTCTCCACACAATTTACTCCTGTACAGACTAGGAGGTCCCCCATAGCAACACGCCCGACGAAATACGACATGCAGCATCCAGCAACCCAACCGCAAGTCGAGATCGTCGATTTCCATGCGTGTTTGCCGATACTGTTTGCTGTGCACTGTAGATAACGAGTATCTCAAGGAATGGTTGCCGCTTTATTTCTATCTGTACTAGTTCCACTCTCTCGGCAAGTCAAGGAAGAAGATTCCGAGATTCAGTTTCTCTGAACTCATTTTCCGCTGAATTGTTTTTCCTTCTTAAGAATTCTCCCATTTAGTCTCATTTCTCCCACTGGAATCCCACCGGAGATTGTTCAATCGATAAGCACATTGTTAACAATGTTAAAACAGTTAACTTTGCCGCAGTCGTACATGTTATGTCAACGGAAAACATCCACTGAAAGAATTGAAGAAACACTCATACCGCACAAGCTGCGGCTACTGCTTCTCTCAGTGAGTCAGAGAATTAGAAGGCAGATACGCACGATGTCGCCGCTCGTATTGCTCAGGGCTTCTCCCATTCATGTTTCTAACTCCCACCGCAATCCACTCCATCCCACAAAATTCTACGGAAGGTGAAGTTACACAATGTAGCTTCCGCCTTCCGATTCTTACGCTGTAAAACCGCCACCATTTCCTAATTGCTGCTACAATTCGTTATACGATAGATACGGGTAGTGAACATTTAAAGAAAAATATGAAACAATAACAGCATGTCCCGGGGCAACAGACATGATGGCCTCTCTCTTCACCGCACAGCGCTTCCCCCCTTCCTGCTAATTTCTCCTTCCGCAATCCTCCCCCTTAGGGCCAGCCCTCCAATGCGGTTTACCTCGAACCACACATTTAACACTTAGCACACATGCGGCCCCTTCGGATGTAGGTCATCAGAACACGCGGTCCTCCACGAAACAACACACACACACGAAATGCAAACGGGGATCAAACCCGCGATCTTTCGCACGGTGCGTCCTCGACCGAGCACACCGGCGGCGGCTCCTTCGGCGCGCAAATCCCCCGTAAAGGCCACGTTACGCAAGCGTTAGCCTCCGAACGCTCCCGCGAGGTCGTTCAACCGGCGCCGAGCGGCGCGGCGCGGCGCGCTCAGCAAGCGAGCAAACGTACCACGAAAGCAGGTGCAGAGCAGGCCGGCGGCCGGGCAGCGCGCGGGCCGAGCCGCCATGTCCTCGCGCGTACACACCGATAGTACACTGCGAGTGCGGCCGGAGGGGCGACCGGCGCCGGCCCTTATCAGCGGACGCCACGTAACCGCCAGGGCTGGGCCGCGAAGCGCGGCTTTTCCCCGGAGCGCCGCGGCGGCGACACGCCGGGCGCTGGAGACGGCGCCCGGGGAAAGAAGCGCCAGGGAAAGTGGCTGACGCGAGTGGGCGCTCAACCCCGAGGAATGCCGGATGCGCTGTCGTCAGCCGCACAGCTATTTCGGCTTGTCGATTTAACGTCCGAAACGAGATAAATTCGAAGAGCCTTTTGCACAAGTGTACCACACCAAGAGTGCATTGGGGAAAATTTGTCTGGGTCGTTGTGCAAGGTGTTCGAATTGATGTGGAGGGGGGCGGAGGGGCTGATGGGAAAAGTCCCCACCAAAAAAGTTTGGTGTCACATGTTCATAGGTGTGCGCAACCTAAAATAAGAGGGGGCAACTACATTTCTAGGCCCCTCTGCTCCCAATGGGCCTCCATTTTTATTATTATTTTTAAATTTACCAGTAATGTATGTTACTAGAAAACAAATGAAATGATACGATAATAAATAATAACTATACGATGAAACGATAATTTTAATGATACAATTAACAAATACTCTGGTTTTATTGTGCAGCATTTACGGAGTTGACATACAGTTTCAAAGAGGCTCTTCCCCAAATGCCATGCATCAAAAACCCAAATTCTCAGCTTAAAGAGGAATATCAAGAGTGATATAATTAGCGGATTGTTTCCTCTAGGTCTTTTTTCAGCGTACAGCCGGTTACCCTTTACGTCCCGATGGGTCGTAATGGAACCATACATGCGATATATATGCGACCATACACTAGACACCAATACAATTGGGGACTACTCTGATCTGGGGTCAGCAGAACGCGAGGCTCTCTGCGACAACACATACACGATTGACAAGGGGCAAACAACCATGCCCAAGGCGGGGCTCGAACCCGCAACCCTTTAAAGCAAAGCTCTGAGTCGGCACACCCTCTTAGCCACCTCGGCCTTCCAGGTCGGCATTAACGAATCTGGAAATATTAATTCAAATTAAAAATTAGCTGGAAATGAAATGCTACATTACGTAGGACTACGGGACTCCTCTCAAAATGTTCACAACCACCCCCGTGCGCACGCCTATAAACATGTTGGAAAAGTATTAATAAGTCCTTCCTTGAGGCACAATACTTTTGTTGTAGCTTTATTTACGATTTCATGCTTCGAAATGTTCAAATCAAAAAACTAAAATCAAAGAAATAAGTAAAGAAATCTTTCCAAAGAACGTTCTTAAAGTATATCCAGACTGTGCTGGAAAGCGACTCACTCGACCAGTTGTCAATTCATCCCCCCTGGGGACATTACCAATTCACAGCTTTCTCTGAGCCACTGTGGACAACCTCACTTCACACCATGGTTGACCGAAATCAAAAACATACAAAACATTATGCTAATAATGCCAAGCTAAATGGAAAAGACGGCAACTACTATACCTTTGGGTAGCGTGTTCGAATCCCAAATAAGAAGGCATGGTTGTGTTCAAGTGTGGTACGCAAAGTCAAACACAACAAATCCTCATGTTCATGCATAATTCTCACATTCATCAAGAGAAGGCGAGGAGGGGGAGAACCTCGAGAGAAAGTTGAAGACATGATTAGGTCCTAAACCTCACGAAAACCTACGGTATAGTTTCATCAAACATACCACACCAGATTTTATCAGACCAACGTACTACCCTACAAACATTACATCAAAGAGACTAAAGATAATTAACCGATCGAAATGGCATAGGCGCCTGTGGCAGCTCTGAGATGCTTGTGATTGGAATCAAACGTAAGAATGATTTGAATTATAGATGAGTTTTCGTTAAGTTTGTGGAGTAGTAGGCAAACGCAAGTCATCACATATCCCTTATAAAATTCGTCACTCTTGGCGGAAATGGCGGGGAGCAAAGGAACTTCCAGAGAAAGTTTCGAGCGTGACTTCACGCGAAGTCCAACGCAATGTCGTGTTATAGTTTCATCAATCACACGTTTTCGTCTGTTTAAATGTACATTCTACTCACAATTAAATAAGTCACGTGCAGGGAAGATTATTGCCCAAGCACATTAAACACATTAAACAATTCTTATTTCCCTGCTAGATAGATACATTCAAAAATACTTTATATTAGCTAGTAAGTTTGTAAAAATATTGTATTACTAGTCGTGTGCAACAGCAAAAATGCATTTGAACCAAACCACACAAAATAATTTTCCAAAACGTAACACGCACAATCCTTGAGATCAATAAATAAATATACCTTAGTATAATACTACATATTGCACAAAAACATGTTTCACGAACATTCCAGTAACGTAGTGTAGTGTATGCGCATACACAGTACAATAGTTCCTTTCATACCAAGAATTTAAAAAAGATACTACTTCATAACGCAACACATGTATAGCAAATATTTAATGGGGTGCAGCTTCTTCCTTAAAGCCATTCTGTCGCACGACGTCAGCTGTGTCACACTTAATATGAGAAGAGCCAGAATAACACAATCAAATTTTTGCATTTTTCGGTCAAAATCGGAACTGTTTAATTATTTTTGGATTTTCCCCGAGCTCCTGTGTATCTAAAAAAACCTTAGACACATTTCACATTATCGGAGGCTGTATAATTTTCTTTCAGTTTCTGCGCTCTTTGGAAATTAGTAATACATATTAATTATTCGAATTACAAAGATTATATTTTATTATTACAGATTATATTTTATTATTACATTGATTTTCATACAATGGTCACTATTCCAAATTCGTATCTGGCTCCTTTATTCGGTGAGGCTACGGACCATACGCTGGGGCCTTCGCCATGTGATAACGTCACTAGTTCCAATAGCGGACGCAGTTACAAATTCCCAACCGAAGCATCGAACTCCGGGAGGTGCTAGGATTGAGTTCAAAGAGTAGTGGATTCTATGATGTTCGGTCCAAGCCGACCACTCTCCAGTTAAGCCAGCTTTTCTCTTTGGTTGTTTCCGCGGTGTACCCCGATCAATTTCATGTGGAGGCCGGCAGCAGGCCGACCTTGGCAGCAGGCCAGGGACCGCGCGCAGCCCTCGTTACCCTACCTATCCCACTTCCCATTCTTAGTGCCAGGTGATGTGCTGATTCCCCCATCACATCCCTATTTTCTAGGACATTTCCGATAAGTGTGCGATAGTTCAAAACACGTTCAAGGAACGGATGTTTTGCACATTGCGGCAAAACTGTAAGACAAATCTTAACAAATTTTAACAAACATCAGAATTCATTTCGTAGCTGACACGGAAACCCAAGGATCAGCTTTCTGTTTTACGCTCATCCAACAATATTCAGTTAGGGATATGAAAATGCAAGCGTAATAATAATAATAATAATAATAATAATAATAATAATAATAATAATAATAATAATAGCGTAATAATAATAATAATAATAATAGCGTAATAATAATAATAGCGTAATAATAATAATAATAGCGTAATAATAATAATAGCGTAATAATAATAATAATAATAATAATAATAATCTCTTAAATATAAAATACAAGAGTTTAGAAATCGAGATCAGCCGAATGGGCGTAAAAGCACAGGTGGTAAAGGGGCGTAAAAGCACATCGGAGCTCTGGGATTTGTTCCGCAAAATGTGTCTACGAACTTGGCTAAACTCCCAAAAGTTCAGACAGTGCAAGACTTTGCTTTATTGGGAACCGCCCACATTTTGCGCAAATAGTTGTACATGCACCGACAGTCCCTAGATCTGCTGCTTAGGAAGCTGATTGCAACCTGGAATAGATTTAATAATCAACTGATTTATAACATCATTAGTCATGAATTAGAGGAATAAAATAATAATAAAAATAATACAGAAGAAGAAGAAAATTAGCAAACGACAGACTAATGCTGTAAAAGAAAAATCGTTAAAAGGAACGAAAGGTTTAAATTTAAAGCTTGACAACTCGTTAGTAATCGATACGAAAACGGCCATCGCAACGTTGGTCTGCCCTGAACCAAGCCTTTTTCTCTTCCGAGTAAACTGGCGTTGGCTGTCAGCAAAACACAAGGGTCTGTGAATGTCCAATCACGAGCAATAATATGAAATGGACATGAGTGAACCTCGTTAACTGCATGAACCTTAATTTTCATGTTGAACGGAAACATATTATTAAGATATGCATTCACATTTTCATCCGAAGACATAATTTGTCATAAAACCTGGCACAAAATACTTTGGAATGTTACGACTTTGTTCTTGATAATTAAAAGAAATATTCTACGTTTACTTCTGTGGCTTAAAAAAATTCAATCTGTAACACCCGTTTTAGGAACTGTTGGGCTTGGAATTTGCAATCAAGTCTTTAATTTAAGCAAAAAAAAACGAATAAAATTAAAGAAATTGGGACTATAGCAACGGCAAAGTACACAGTATCACAGACAGGCCAAACCAAAAGGATGATTATTTGGAGTATTTATGTTAAGCCTTTTCTGGGCTCACCTTTGGTTGAAGTAATAAAAATAACAATCTGCAAGCAGCAGAATGAATTCGATATCTTTATGGATTTCATTTCGTTTCTTTCGTTTGATCCCAGGGACACAGATCGCCCTTTGATAATCCTGACAACTAAGGCAGTTATTCTTTCATACTGTATTCTCACTCTAATAAAAATTTTCTCAAACAAATTTTAATGCAATCCAGAATAAGATAACATATTACAACTCGTCAAGCAATGAGAACTCAACCTTGCAATCGACATATAGAAACATCTTTAGTGTCTCAAGATCAGACATGCTATTGAGTCATCGGCATCTTGCGATTAAATATTGACTAATAAGCAGGTGTAACCTATTGTAGCACGACACAAGATTCTTTCAGATTACAAATACCGATAACTATCAAGTTGGATTAGAAATAATTTAACCCAAAGAAATGTATGAATTTAAAATTAGGGCAGAGAAAATTGTTAATTAAATAAAATACACGCGTGTTTTCTACCAAAAGTACGACGCCAAGTAATAACGCACAGAGCGAATGAATAAAAACCAAACACGAAGAAACTCTTCAGCACATTAACTTTATTAAAACGCTTCCCAACTTGTTTACTGCGCAGTGGGTTCACTCCGAATGTGAAGGAAGCGCTGGAGGGCCCGGTGCAATAGAGCGACCGCCTCTCGGGTACGAAGCTCGTATGAGTAGGCCCTGCCTTGGCAGAATTTTCGACTCCAGCGAAATACGTGTGGCTGGGTCAAAGTCGACCGGCGTTCGAATGGGCATTTGTAACATCTCAATCCTCTCAAAGTTATTCATTATATGGTGACTACCACCCAGTCTGCTCCAACCGCTCTTGAGAAATAAAATCTTTCTCAGCAATTATCTTATTTATTATATTAATTTCCTCGCCTTTCATTTCAAACAGTCTCAAATTTTCTGCTACATTCCACTGTGCATGGCACTGTGCATTCCATTACTCGTGGGTGAGGGAACCTTTTGGATCTAGTCTAATTGCACTCTCAAAGGTTGTTTATTTACTGTCTTCTGCCAAATGCGCTTCGTTGCTAGGCACGGAACAGATGATGACGTCACAATTCTAGAGGCCAGCTGCTCTGGTGAGTCTTTTCCTGGTTTCTTCCAATAAACACCTGGCGGGCGACGGAGGAGAACCATGCCAACGAGCCACATACTGGGCCCAATTCTTCCCTCCCACTCTTGCCCTTCCTGGTCGTCCCCCTCCCTATTTGCAGGCCAAAGAGTCCTTAGTACATCTTAAGAACTCGTAAGGGCCACCGTAAAGGGTAATAATATTAATAATATTGAAATCGTACTAAACATATGCAGCCAAAATCGATATGAAACTATAATCTTTGAATTTACAAATTTAATATTTAAGTAATAAATCCAATATACACTTGTAGGTTTATATTATATACATGTAAATGTATTTTTAAATAACTTTTACCTATAATTTTGGCATAAATTTAAAAAAAAACAACTGATTCTAAACCATATTTATGTTTATTATTTTTGCACATCGGTTACAAAAAGTTTCCATTTATTTTTACGTATTTTATGAACAATTCAACTAGTTCGTGAAATAATTTCATTGAAAAACGTTTGGGGTTTGCTTTTCAGCGGGGCCCCTAAACACGTGCTTGCTCTCTTTATTAATCCGTCCCTGTTCGTCCTCGTGATATAGAAAGGCTTCGGAACTACTACAGGAACGAGGGTGTCAGGCCGAGTCGTCTGGCGCCGTAGAAATAGTCGTAGTTCGTAGTTCAGTTCGTAGCAACGGTCGCGTACGAAGCTTCCATGCGAAGAAACATTTGTAGCGAGGCGAGTGCCGCGCGCCGCAACAACACAAGGCATGGCATGGCGAACGCCCGCTTCGGAACGAGCCGGTGTTATTGATGACCCGGCCGGAAAGAGAAACTGTCCCTCCCGGGCGGCGCGCATGGATTCGCGTGGATTAAAGGGGATGGAGGGGAGGCCCGGAGTCGAGCCGCTGCTACGCTTTGCCTAACCGACTCCGCGCGTAACCACAGGTCTCCACCGCAAGTAAGTACAGGGCCTGGAACGCTCCAGGGTTGTGGGAAGGCTTGAAAATTCTATAGTAGTTTGGCATACCACGTTCAGCAACAAACTCAAATGCAGATGGAAGTCTCTACTTTTCACTCAAGAAAATGTTTCTTGAACTCAATTTTATGTACATTAGAATATGCTAGTACACTTGGAAAAATACTCCACTGAACATTTCCATAGTCCATAGGCAAACTTTCAGATCAAAATAGTTAGGTTGTATTTCCATTCTTCTGTTACACGGTATATTTGATTTCAAGTAGCTCAAATATTGGTATTTACTAATTGTTTTTCATTTATTTTGGAAACAATAGAGAATGGTCTTCCACAAACTCAAATTCCTTCATTTTGTAAGCCTGCATGGATATTCAGGTGCAGATAACATGAAGAAACACATAATTTTCTTTTTCTACACCAAGTATGCGAGAAAGTAAAATGAATGGACAAAAGTTCCAAACGCGTATACGCATAAAAATGTTCATAAAGATATAAAAATAATAAAGAAAGAAAAATAATATATCTGTACATCAATGCTTTCACGTGGTGTTAGCGTGACGGCATTTTCGGAAAGACACAGTTGGCAGTTCGATGTTCAGCGAGATAAGACCAGAAGAGCAGTGACACCACAAGATAAGGTCTTCAGAGAAGCCTTGTAAGTCATACTGATACGACACCAACTTCCGACAGGTGATGCGTCAGATCCTGCCTGTGTCTTGAAGAATGCAACACCTTCCAGCATTTGAATAAGTAATATCTTTATTCTTTACATTTGTAGTCATTGTTGTCTATATTACGCCAGTATTTTACGCAAAAGTCGATGATTCGGTAATCATTTTTGCCTTCTTCGTGATTCAAAATATTTCTTCTTTTCTCTTAGAGTGGCTCTGCTTTATTGTTATTAGAGATGAGCTTCACAGATGGAACAAATATTTTTTTGAGTACAGAAATAAACTGAACATATTTAAACACGAATGCAACAAAAATACATTAAAATAAGTAGGCCTGAATTATTATTTATTTCATCCTTGTAACGAATCATGGTGCCAACACTTTTTTAAACAATTGTACACATTTTTAAAAGAAGATCTCTTTAGATCATGATTAGAAAGGCACACATTTCATCTCTATTTGCACAATCATTTCATTCTTCGTCTCAGTTCATGTTAAAAGAAAATATCGTACACAACTGAAGAAAGGAAGACATTAAAAAACAACAATAAACGAAGGTACGTATGCTGAACGTTTTTCCCCCGCATTACTATTTATTCCGCCGTATTATTTCTCATTTTCCCATTTTCCCACTTGTTGGCATCCGTGCCGACCTTCCATTCAGATCATGATGCTGTGGGCTTTCTTTTGTCTTCACAGTTAACCCATTTGCCTCAATTGTCTTTTTACGCCTTTCTTCGGGCAAATTGCTCCACGCATTCTGGATTCTAGTCGAATGTACCAAGGGAAATCACCTGCCTTCTTCCACCCACCCCCCGTCTCACCATCCCCTCTCTCTCTCTCTCTCTCTCTCTCTCTCTCTCTCTCTCTCTCTCTCTCTCTCTCTCTCTCTCTCTCTCTCTCTCTCTCTCTCTCTCTCTCATACACACACAGAGTATGTTTTACTTTAGTTTCTTATAGAAACCTTCTTCTCATAGCTGTTGCAAGCACGAAAAACAATTATGTGAAGATTTCGTTATTCAACGTATCCCGGTTGTATTGAGAAGAACGCCTTTCTTTATGCACAATAAATTTCATGGAAAGTCTATCGCAATTGAAGAAGGTGAACGTTACGGTTTAAGTGGATAAGTGGATTACATAAAAATGAGAATAAACGGACTGATGCAACTAAAGCTACTAATAAATCATTAATATTGAAGTATGCACGTTACTAGGGCCACATGCATTATTAAAATAGCTAACTCCAAGATATTTCAGAAACGGATCACTGGAATTCGAAAGAAATTATATTATTTTTTTATTACATTCCATTTTATTGTATTTCCTTGATTACACATAAATGTGGAGGTGTCGCTGACGTAGAGGATTGGAGCAACTTTCAAGAACGCTGAGCTGAATGTTGCGGGGTTCGAGCCTCGCTTAGGGCATGGGATTCTTCACCAAGTGATAGTGGTTTGGTGGCTTCTTGCACCACCACTACCCACCTGAACCATCATCCTAACTATAATTGTTTAGCTACCCCCATCATTTATCATTTACCATCATCCCTCAATCCTTCATACAATGGAAGGCAAAAGCAAACCATTGTGAACACCTGCTCAGGAAATGGAAAGAAAGTCGTGTGCCTCCTCCTTCCCCCTCGGAAATGAGTATATCACACACGTAAATGCCAAAAACAGAACTTATGGTATACGTACATAATCACTGATTGATGTGTAGCCATATTAAGGAGTTGATGGAATAGCAGGCGAGATCTGAAGTTCTGAGAAGACTAAATGCCTTATTTTCAGCTTTCCCAGATAAGTGTAGATACTATTTCACTTTCCAAGCGGTTCAAAATGTGCAAAGTCTGCCGTGAGTAATATGATTCCTCTTTCCAATGGATGAGTCGAATCTTTCTCAACTTGTCACGAACATTTCTATTTTCTTCACTAGTATTTTCGCTGTCCTTTCTCCTGGCCACTAGAAAGCTAATGTCTTCTACAAAGCTTTTTCATCTCATTGCATTCTTTCCTGGCGAGATGCTTGACTTACATGTTTTGCTACCGACTGCAGAAAAATATTAACAATTCAGCACGAAATAATAGCTAATATGTTCATTAGAGTAGACATGATTTGTTCTCAGGGGTGGTGACGACGAAGAGTTTCCAAGTTTTAAAAGTATTTACGCTGTAATGTGAAATACATTATGTAAATGTTTTCAATAAAAATCTTTCTGGCGACGTTTTACTTCATAGATGTAATGTTCATTTGCTGCAGTAATGGTATAAGCGTGTTTTTCGTTCGATGTGAAGTTCGATGTGAAAATGTACGCCATACAAAACATATTTTTAAACTTAATATATGAAAAATAAACTATACTTAATATATATATATATATATATATATATATATATATATATATATATATATATATATATAATCTTGGGCTTTTATACAGCCGACTGCCGGTTACCCTTTACGTCCCAATGGGACGCATGCTCGACCACACATTAGTCACCAACATACTTGCGGGCTCCTCTGACCTGGGGTCAGCAGACCGCGAGGCCCTCCGCGACAACACAACATGAGAGACAAGGGACAAACAACCATGCCCAAGGCGGGACTCGAACCCGCGACACATCGGACCGAGGCGCTGGATCGGTACACGCTCTTAGGCACCTCGGCCATCCAAGCCGGCCAAAATATAAATATAAATGTATATTGTGATAAGCCACCGAGCGAAGTGGCTCAGTGCGTAGCGCACTGACTTCGTAATCGGGAGGTCCGGGTTCGATTCCCGGGCCGGCCATCCTGACCGGGGTTTTCGTGGTTTCCCTCTGTCATAAAGGCGAATGCTGGGATGGTTCCAAAAGTCCACGATCACCTATCGCCTCCTAATCCATTCCTATCATCTCTCATCTTCCATACCCCCGGGCTAACAACCATGGGGGATAAAAATCGGATCCAGCTAAATGCTGGTCCCCCCTAAGAATTGTTGCAAGCACCTGCCACCGCGATAATAAATAAAAACTGAGCCACGGTAAATGCAGGATGCTTGCTTGCGTGGTACTAGTCGGCCGATTAACGAAAAAAAAATTGTGATAAGCCAGAATACTCCGGTGGTATCTGAATTGGAAAACTAGCATCAAGGGTGATAATTACATTATGATTGTATGCATACAGGGCGCTTAGAGCCAAGCGTTGTTAGGACAACCGATCAAAAAGATAT
Source organism: Gryllus longicercus (assembly GCA_038098605.1). Taxonomy (NCBI): domain Eukaryota; kingdom Metazoa; phylum Arthropoda; class Insecta; order Orthoptera; family Gryllidae; genus Gryllus; species Gryllus longicercus. The sequence continues at coordinate 1,879,108 of JAZDUA010000134.1, forward strand.
AATAGTCCATTGTTGACCAAGAACTCTGTACTTGTTTTGGCGCTGAGGACATTATATGGAGGAAGTGTAGATATGGCACTGGAAGCCGGAGTTATGCGAAAATGTAGAAAGAATCATTTCCTCGCCAGCAACCGACCAGGACGGATGCAGCAGTTAAAACGGTATAATTGTTATTTCGGTTGAGACTAGGGAATAATTTAATGACAGGGGAGCGGTAACTTACAGTTAATTGTGTCGACTCGTATTGCAGAAGTTATGAGGTCAAGGGTATTAATTTGATATACATTATAATTAATATGTTTATAAAATATCCTATTCATTTGCCACAATTCTTTTTTTTTTTTTATTTCTATATCCAGCGGAGTGTCGCGACAGCCCGGTTGGACTTCTAGGCAAATGTAATTGTCAACAGATGGTGAGAGTAGGACCTTGGCAGAGACGCCAGTGTCTTAGAGCAAACCCGAGGCGGGACGCAGGCTTCGACATGAGGTCTGGGGCAGCGGTGAAAGGAACAAAGCAGAGCTGCGGGGGAGCGGCGTGGCCGGGGAGGGGCGAAGTGGAGCCCGGGGCCCAATTGCGAAGGGGGGGGGGGGGCAGGGCGGGGGCGAGCTGAGAGCTGCGAGGTCGAGGCGGCGCTGAGGGCGGGGGAGGCCGAGAGGGCGACAGAGAACTGCCGGCAACTTGGCCGGAAGCGAAGGCGCCGCGGTGGGACTATGGGAAGAGCCGAGCGCCCCTCTACGCAGCCCTGCGGCCCTCTGCGTCGCCCTTCGCCCCTTTGAGTCCCTCTGCGCTCCCTTGCACCCTCCTCCTGAAGCCCTCTAAGGCCCACTGCGACCCTCTGCGTCATTCTCCGTCGCGATGATTGATTCATTCATTAGTGATTCGGCAGCGTCAACAACTAAGGCCATTAGTCCCTGAAGTGCAGTGCATGTTTTGTGCTCGGAAGGTGGCGGCGATCTTCCACGTCTGAATTGCGAGATCCGGATCCGACGTGCGGAGGCTTGCGAGATTTTCCCCAACCAGGTATCTCCCACCAGCGTCTCCCTCCGCCCCACCCGGCAAGCTCTAAGATCCTGTCCGGTCTCTTGGCAAGTGTGGTAGTGTAGTGAATTTGAGTGTGTGTAAGTAAGGGGTGAGGATAGGACAAGAAAGAGGAAGGAACGATCGCGCGCGGTAAGTGGCCCGTTTGTTAGAGCTCTGCTCCTGCATTCGCCTGGTGTTGTTCGGAAAAATCATGGATAACTACCGTTCAGAGCAGCCGGCCGGTAGAATTTTCCTCCAGTCAGCAACCGAGTTCGACCTCAACATCTAGCCAATGTCGAAAACCCTCCGGGACTCGAACCTAGCACCACCTGGTCAGAGGCCCTCCAGTGCCCTGAGCCACCTCTCCCGTTCCGCAGTCTTCCTAAGCTGCCCTGCGTTCCCCATGTCCTCCTTCGGCTCCATTGGTCCCATGCGCCCCCTGATCTCATACACCTCCCGGCATGTCTCCGCGCTCCCTTGAGATCCGTTATGCCCTTTGCCACCCCTTCTCGCCCTCTGCGTCTCCTATTGCCCCCAGCCACCCCCTGCGGTCCTCTTGGCTCCCCGCGTGCGACCCCCTGCCTGGCTCTGAGACTCGCACAGCGCAGCATTTCCCCTGCGTCCCCCGCGTCCTTCCACAGCCCCTCGGGCCCCCGCGGCCCCCCGCGGCCCCCCGCGGCCCCCCGCGGCAACCTCCGCGCGGACATCGCCCGAGTCGTGGTCTGCCCCGCTCCGCGACCCCTGGCCCGCGGGGGAGGGGCGGACCAGCCTCCGATAACCACGAAAAATAGGCTTTCGGCAGCTGGACAGGAGCCAGACTAAACCGCATTAAGTTATCCGGATTCGTTTGTACAACTAGGACACAATAACGTTGTGTAACTGGCTGAAGGAAATGTTGGAAGAAAGATTTCAAAGAATGAAATCATGGGACGGAGCTATCGACTCTTAAATATGAAAACTCGAACCTGCACTAAGTTCACAGGAGGCAAGGAATATACAGACGGTTTATGACAAAACAGAAACTCAACAAAAGTGAATCTGTGTGAAACGTGAGAATTCGCAGTTTATACTCTTACATGAGATGAACATGCGACTGGCCTCTTTTCAAAATTACTCACGCAATTAGTTCCCTACCAAATAGTGCTTGGAAACACGCACTGCGAAGCACAAGCCATTAATTTACGTAAGACACTGTCAGACTGGGAAGACGAGGGAAGATGGGAAGGGACGTGGAGGCGAATTGAGGAGAGTGCTGGATGTCGTGCCAGATTTATTGGATCGGAGCTAAGCAACGCGAGACTGGAGTACTTAAGAATCTGCGATTTCTTGTCCCAAGAACATTGTTCTGGGTTAAAACGTAGTTGAGCGGAACTTTCAATGATCTCAATTTTCAAAAATATTGTCATATTGAAAGCTTGAATTTGTAGTTTAATCAGGAAACCACATCCAATTTTTCATCAGTCGCATATAATAACATTTCCCCTTGTATTTTACTTTCTCGCTACGGAGTAATGAGAAAGTTTCGTAATGCTGCGCGGAAAAACGGCGAATTATCAGCAGAAAAATTCTTATTACAAGGCCCTGGTAACGAAAAAGTGGATATTGTAACGAATATTGCATCACCTGCCGAAGTCGCTGCGCGTGGATTGCGTCATCTGCCGCCGCCCCTTCCCTTCCCCCCGAACTAGACGGTTCCGGATAATCCGCGAGCCGCGGAGAAATGCCGAGAATGTGCCGGGCGCCTGGGGACAAGCGCCAGGCAGGTATAAATGCGCCTCTGCCGGCGGCCGCGAGTTAGTTAACAGGAGAGAAGTTAACAGAGCAGTTTTAGCAGAAGTCAGTAGTGAGCAGTAAGACGTCAGTCCGCCAGTGTGTCCGAAGTGGATGCTGTGCTGGGAAGTGTGCATTGCGGTGAAGAGTGGTGCAGTGGTTGAACAGCAGTCAGCAGTCTGAAGTCTGCAGTGGAAGCTGAGCTGTGAAGGGTGCATCGCGGTAAGCAGTGGTGCAGTAGGGAAACAGCAGTCAGCAGTTTGAAGTCTGCAGTGCAAGCTGAGCTGTGAAGTGGGCATCGCGGTAAACAGCAGTGCAGTGGACCCTGGTGTGCGCAGTGAAGTGTGGTCTGCGCAAGGAATTGTGGTCTGCGCAGGGGAATTGTGGTCTGTGCAGGGAATTGGGGTCAAGTGCAGTGGACCGTGGACAGTGCATGGACTGACTGATACTGTAGAAGAAGAGAACTGTTTAAATAAATAGTGTGTAAGAAGTGAGCTGTGTAAATAAGTCAAGAGAACGGAGTCGTGTGTAACAGTGTAAATAATTAAGTGTAATATATCTGTAAATAGACCAAGTAGATTTTAGTGTATAATTGTTCCCGAATAAACCTTCTTTGTTTAAAATATTGTGTTGGTTTTAATTCACCACGAGAAACGTTACAATATATCCATTTGAAAGAATCCTCTAACACGTGGTGCAGCCAGAACCAATGTTTTGTTGACCATTGACGGCAAAACGTCTCTGTTGGTCTGTGAACAACGCTAGCGGCTAAATCGTTCAGCCGATTACTCTTAAAATTCATATTCCTCAATCGATATGGCTGATGTGACGGCCTCTCGAATCTGAAACCGATATTTTAATTTTGGGAGCTACTTCACATGAACCCCTGGAACATTTTCAAAATTTTCAAAACAACTGGCTCCATCATTTTTGAATAGTAGTAGCATCGTGGTTGGATAGTGTGAAGGACGTTTGAGAGAATAGCGCAAGTCTCGTGTTCGGTTAAAACAGTAATTTTTCGAAAATTTAAAAACACGGTTAATTTCGTTTTCGTTCGGTTAATTTTGTTTTTAAATTTTTCGAAAATTTAAAAACACGGTTAAAACAGTAATTTTTCGAAAATTTCGAAGTCTTCATACAACTAAAATATTAAAGATAGAGGTTTCCTCCCGTAATGAAATCTATTCCTTAAAGATATATTTTGAAATAGGGTCATGTATAATTTTTCGAAAATTTGAGTGCTTTTCGCGTAATTTTGCGTGAAAATACAGCCGAGAAAGTACATGCTGTTTTAGCTCCTCTAGTTTCTGCTTGTATTTTTACCAACTGCAGCTACGGGGTAATCAGCCCGCGCCCAAGTCGTTTACCTCTGGCTTCTTCAAATCCCGGTCACTTCAGGTACGATGTTTTCGCGAGATTTTTCGAGGTTCTCAGGTTTTGCCTGTCATTTATTCCCCCATTGATTCGCCATTTTCTTCCTCATCATCACCATCCATCTACCACTCATTACCATTGATCAACACCAACACCACTCATCATATCATCTTTCACCCGACATTTGCTCCGTTATTTCTATCATATGTATTTATCCGTTTTCCGTTAAATGCCTCAAACTCGAGCACCGGGAAACACAACCTTGATTGCCATGAATAGAAGCTCCTCCAGCCGAGCATCATGACGGAAAAAGCGCCGGGAGGCGGGGCCCAGCGAGCGGAAAGGAAGGGGAATGGAGGGGGAGGGAGAGGGGTAGAGACGATGGTGAGGGAAGGCGGAGACAGACGTCACCCGCCAGGTGACGCGGGGCTTCTACCGCGAACAGAAGGCAATCGCCCGGAAGCCGCCCAGCTCCGCCCCGCCCCTCTGCCCTCGTGGTCCCCTTGCCCCTCCCTCTTCCCTGCCCGCCTCGCGCCCCACTCCTCGACCCTCTCACCCCTTCCCGCCCAGCTCCGCTACGCCCCGTCCCGTCCTGCTCCGCCCCGCCAGGCGCCGACCTGCCCCGCCCCGCCCTTGCCTCTCTGCCATCGTCGTCCCCACGCCCCTCCCCGCCCTTCCTCGCCCCACCCTCCCCTCGCCATCTCGCCCATCCCCTCCCCGCCTCGTCCATCCACGCCGTTCCACCCCGCCCCGTCCCGTTCCGCCCTCACCCCGCCCCTGCCTCAACGCCCTCGTGCCCCCTTCTCCCCTCCCTTCCCTCCCCACCTCGCTTCTGCCCTCCCCGCTTCGTCCCACCCCGCCCCCGCCCAACCCTCGTGGTCCCGCCTCGCGCCGCCGGCGACGCCGCGGGTCCCGCGTAGCGCCGACTCCCCGCCCCGCGATACGGACGCGACGTCATGCCATTCAGCCAAGGCCACGGCATGCGCGGGTCGTCTCCGTAAGCTGCTTTACTCTACTTCCCGTGACACACAACTAGCAGCACAGCGAGAGTTACTTGTGGTTTTGGCGGCAAGTAAATGCAGCTTGCAATGGGACAGGCAGACGGACACACTGACAAGGACTACGGTATGGCAGACATGGCACGTGCCATGGGCGTTACTCACAAGGAGCGCTATTTAGAATATACCCGCTAAAACAAGTAACAAGGAACCTAATTTGAAGTATCCGAACAGGAGCGCAAATTCTATGCTTGTTGTGGGCGCCTGAATACCTAGATACGTCTCTGCACACTGGACAGACATCCTGACACACTCATTGACAGACTGGCAGACAGATTAAAAAGCCTTTTTTGATATCATGGTCATCCATCATATCAAGATCCGGATTTCCATGAGATCAATCTATCGAATAATTTTGGCGATTTACAATACTCCCTAAAAGCAAGAATATTAGAAAGAAAATATGAAATTGTGCGATAGTTCTGCAATAATATTCTTGTATACATTTCCATGGATTCAACTAGGAAGGATAACTGTAGAAAGCACACTTAACTGCGTCACACGATACCTTCCTGGAACTCAATATTCCTCCCAGTAAAATAATCCAGCGCCAACACACGTCAAGTGCTGGGAGGTCTTCTTTTGCAGTGATCCCTGCCACCGATACCCACGTTCACAACCTGGATTCGCAGTTCATCGATACGTTCGTCCCGTTAGATGGCGCGCGCGGGCACTGCGGCGCGGCGGGGCGGGGGCGGGGCGGCGCCGCGCCCACCCGGCGACGTTGCCTCCCGCGGGAAGCGGCCTAATGGCTCGGCTCGGAGCGGCTTCACTCGCCGCCACGCGCCGCCACGCGCCGCACCGCCAAGCCGCGCCGCGCCCGCGACCGCGCCGGCGGACACATGCCCACGGAGGCGCGCCTCCGCGCACAGCGGGTTTCAAAATGTCACAACTACACGAAAGGCCTCGTTCTGAAGTGTACTCGCTCGGATTTATGAACGAACCAGGATGGGGGGCGGACCGAGAGGCGGACCGAGAGGCGGACCGAGAGGCGGACCGAGAGGCGGACCGAGAGGCGGACCGAGAGGCGGACCGAGAGCCGGACCGAGAGGCGGACCGAGAGACGCACCGAGAGGCAGACCGAGAGGCAGGCCGAGAGACGCACCGAGAGGCGGACCGAGAGACGGACCGAGAGCCGGACCGAGAGCCGGGCGGAACGTCGGATGCGAAGTATTCTGATTCAAGTGTTCTTGTAGTTCGACGTAACAACCATGAGTCTGCTCCTAAATAGTGAATGTACGAAATATTTCAACAGAATGCGTTTTTTCGTTGATTTTTAAGATAAATTATTTAGGGTTTTTGACTAATGCCTATCACGTGATATAACGTTGAGACTGTTTTTAGACGGACAGTTATTGCTTATGCTCTACTAGGTCGCACGAAATACACATCGTCTGACAGATCTACTAATTCGAGTGTTCAGACGTGTTAAACATCTACCGTGTGACCCTACCATTGCAATAAACAGGGGACGTAAAGTCTAGTGCTCCAAGAGCATCTACCACTCTATGTTACGGCATGGACACGTCTACAACAAAACTGTCAACGAGATATCTGCGGGGGAAATATACAAGTTAAAAAAAAAGAATTGAAGCGAATAACTTAAGTTCAGAACCTGAAGTACCATTGCTAAACTTAAAGCGAACGATAATCTAGTTTCGGTTGCTAGAAAAAATAAGAAACTTAAAATAATTAATAATACATTTCATAATAGCATCATCTTTCAACTATTAAAAAAAACATTCCTCTAAAAAAAGTTAGGAGCGGGGTTTTTAGCCAGCGTTGTGATCCCAACATCTAGCCGAGTGCGACGCGATGCGGGACGGCGTGGTGATGGTTTGCGCAATTGATGAAAAAAAATGCATACCTACGATAGGAAATGGCGATTTCCTCCTTACGTAACTTACGTGATTGGAGCGAGGGCAGAGTGTCACGCCTGTTGGAATATTAAAGGCGGAAGCCGATGTGTGTGTTCGCTGAATTTATCTGCCATAGGAGCGAAAACCTCGCGATCCGACAGACGCAAATGAACGCAAAAATGTTCGAAATCTACTTAAGCGAGAATTTCGAACCGTTTGGTCCTACTCCCAGAATCACACACCTAGCGGGTTGTAGGCGACAAATGCAGATAACTAATACTCTGCTTTTTCCTTGAGAAATCGTGTCGTATTTCGCGGGATCAAATAGTAGTCCCCATGATTAGGTACAATGGTGAGGTGAATGATGATGGACCGACGGAGACCTGAGAGGCAAAGGAACCCCGAAATACGTGCCGAGGGCCCGCTTCGACCATCACCAATTCCACATGGATTGGCCAGAGAGCGACCCCGAACCTCGGCGGCGGAAGGAGAATGCGCCGGCCCTTACGTAAGGGCGAAGAGGGCAATTATGAAATGATGAAGGATTGATACATTGTTACCTAAGGAACACTTAAGAAAGTCAACAAATAATCACCTCACGGGCCCGAAAGCAATTTCGAATCACCCAATAGTGTGGGTGGCGTGGGTGAGATGGGTGCGTGAACGACCGTGGGTGAAGCAACGCTGGATGATTGCGCGTCTTTTGGGCAGCATTGAAGGTTCATCCTCAATGCAAACATAAACAGAAGCATGGCGTTAAGTTAGTTAAAAGTTAGGACCACATCCATAAGCGGACTCATTCACAATGCGTTCGCATAAGCATAACACGTAAGACGTTAACTTAAAGGTTTGCAAGCTTTAAGCTTCTGAACTTATGCTTAAGTAAGCCATAAGAAATGAACCAATCACAGAACGTTGGCACAAAAACGAGTATAGAAGACGAACTAACGCCATGGGCCATGGACACAGTCGATACCTCGAAATCGATTCTCACATCCAACCAATAGTAAACTAGAATGTCTCACAGCCAATCGAAACTTTTATTTTGCTTACGTTTATTATGAATACTTCAGTCTATCACTTATGTTAATATTCACATATAGGCGTTCTGCTTATGTTTGTGTTTGCATTGTAAATGGCCTTGAATGACGCACACCGGAATCGAGTTCGTAAGTCCATTTCCCTGACGGGTGGTTTTCGTGATTGCCCTGATCCTTTTCAGACAAATGCCCACGCAGCACCTCAGACAATGCGCTACGTATTGCGAGCAATCACTCTCTCCCCATTCATCTCCCCATATCCGAACTGAGATGCCGAGTGGAGAGTTCGCTTCGTCCCTTACGCCTTATAACTGGGAATATTACAGAGAGAAGTGAAAATAAATGATGGTAATAAAATACTTAGTGAATTTTGGAACCAAGCTCAAGGAGATAATGGAACCATCATCGTCTGAGAGTTTTCACACAGAAGTCGGAAAAATCATGTAAACTGATACGTGCAATTCAAGAACAATAATCAATTTTTAATAGTTGTAAATACTCATTTCACCTGTGCATAAGATAGATGACAACAGAGAAAGCAAAAATTACTGCAGTATGACTCGTTTAAATATTGGATGCGCGGAGCACACAGTTCGGAAAATTCCGAGCCTGCGCTCGTCAACTCTTCATATTTCCACTGGCACCGTCACGGGGCTCGTTTTGGCTGAGGCGAGAATAATAACCGGCCCCACGTTGACATGGGTGATGAGCAGCGGTCGCATGTAGATTCAGGGCCAACACAATTGCCAGCGCGGGGATGGAAATGGGCATAGATGATCTCTCGCAGACCAAACAAATAAAGAAACTGATTTATTTCTGTAATAAAGTTCAGTGATGACCTGGGTAGCCGAGGTCGCTAAATCGACAGCTAACCGGGAGATCGACTCACTCCTAAGACTTGAATGTTTGTTGTTCGACCATTCGTATTTCTAAATTATAGGGCTGGGTCCTATAATTTACATCTACGACTTACAATTGTGCTCGGGATCCTGAATGATAGAGCAGCGGTGATTTAAAATCAATTTTTTAAATCACTGATTGAAATTAACGATTTTTGGCTTACTTTTCATCAATATTTTTCAACAATGTTTAGAAGTTTGAATTAATATAATTCTAACAAAACCAAATAACTTATATAATTCAAATTGGCAATACTGTTTTAGATTGGCAAACACGTAAACCAAATATTTTACTATAAATTGTTAGGCATATTTACACTATACGCACGCAAGGTAATCTTTATTAATTTATTTATGAAATCTACACACGTAATAAAAAATTAATATAAATGTATAAATTCACATATGAACGTATGTACATGTGAATAAAGTATGTACCTTAATAGAGCCACTGCAGTGACACAAACAAGGGTTTTCTTTGGGAGAGGTGTGTAAATGCAGAGCCCAGACGACTTGACATTTTCTTATAAAGAATATTGCATTTATTAATTTAAAAGTATTTTTTAATTTATTGTTATTTCTAACGTGTGCAAGTGAGAATTGAAATATTTTCGATTCAATCGAAAAATAGCAAAAACTATCATTCTGAATGTGTGTCACAGGTTTCTGAGAGAGGAGGCTGAAGCAAGAATTCATTCGACCTACTAGCAACAAACTGCCACAATCTTTATACAACCTATTAAAGATCTTAGGTTTAAAAAAATATCGTTATGAAAATACTTATAATCATAAAATATTTATGATCCTAAAACATTATATCACGGTCTGTATTATACGAGTATATCATTGATACACATTACTTGCCTCCGCTTTTTGTGGTAGTGTAGCAAGCAGTTCGCAAGATCTTACATACGTAACGTAACATCTTAATAACCATAGCAATCATCCAATCACATCCATAATTTATGTAATCAAGAGGGCAAATTATAAGGTCGTTTATGACTAAGAATAATTGACAAGGAAAATCCGCCGCGCAACAGTTGGGCACGCACTTCTTTATTGTCAGTATGGATTGAATTCAATAATCATCATGATGTTCATAGAAAGCATTTCACTACAGGAAATACGTAGAAATTTCATTACGCATACGGTCGGTTTGAAAAAAAAATCATTAGCACACACTGAAAATTCATAAGACTTACAGTAAACGAACCTTTTATGTCAACTGTCCCAAGTTTTAATTTCAATTAGCAGAACCTCAAGGTTTGCAAATCACACCATGTGTTGTAAGTGAAAACTAGATGGACTTGCAATTAATATCAAGCTACCAATTGCCCATTCAAATGGTTATTTTCGTTCAAGTAATATAAGATAATAAATAAATATATTAGTAAAAGCGAATAAATAAACTCATTCAAATAGTTATCGTTCAAATATGACTAGTTAGAAGAAGTAATATTTCGCAATAAAAATGTATTTACACTAAATACACATCTAACATTCCCGCATACTTGTTTGGAGGTGTTTACCTCATCCTCAATGGTCCTTATCAGATATAATATGCAGGAATATGTACACAGAATAATTGTGTCAATCTAGACAAGAAGAAAAATAAAAAAATACAGTTAAATAAATTAAAACTTACCACTCAAGCAACGTGGTTCAAAGCATGGCTTTTAAATTTGCACTCTAGCCGGCGCCATATTGTACTCTGGGTAGCTTTGGAAACTAACGAATGAAAGGATTGGTATGTGAGGAGAGAATGGGGGGATGATATTACATTGTTAGGGCTAGGTTTTACGTTGTTTTGGGTCGTTAAGGAAGAAGATGGGATTTTCCCTAATTTTTTTGATTTCAATGTTTCTAATATATTTAATTTTGGCCCATTTAATTATTTTTGAAATGTATCTAATTGACATGTATTTTTTTAAATGTTTTGTTGGAGTCGACAGTATAATTATGAATACGTGTACTGTGGTATGAATACTTTCAATGAGACGGGAGGCGAAAGTGGAGATGTTCTGATGTAATCACCATTCTCATTTCACTAATTCTCTGGGAGAATTGCCTCTCATATTATAAATTTCAAAGTTCTCTAAGAACTTTAATTCACTAAAATTCCTTACGTTCGTAAACGGCTCTAAAACAATGGACGAAATTCCTACGAAACGAGAAGAAAGGTCAAATTTGGATAATTTTTTCAAGCATTATTACTGTCATTATATTATTATATCCCTGCGGAAATATACCATCCTAATGAGATTTATTATTAGGACACTTTAAACATTTGGAAGTGTCCCTCCCAGGGGCTATAGGCCACCCATACCGCGCGTCTTAAAATAAAACGTAATAAAATTATATATATATATATATATATATATATATATATATATATATATATATATATATATATATATATATATGGGCATTTACACGCATTTGCCTTAGAAAATTTATTGGTATTAATTACGTAAAAAAACACACTTGGTTGGTTCGTAAAGCATTAGGTTTTGGAGATAGAATACTTTTATAGTGAGTACTTATTTACACACATATCAAAATGTTTCTAGTAATTTAATTGGAATGTCGTCGAACAATTCAAAACTTCCGTAATTCGTGTGAAAATGACTTATATATCCTAAATGACTATATAGAGCTATGCGGAAGCTACAAAAACGGAACACAAGAGAACACACTTCAAAAATATTCCATAAGTAGGAAGGACGTTTGTTTAAGGGAAAATGAACTACTGTATTTTGCATTTATAATCTAATTTCGTTTTATATGTACAATTTTGCAACGTGGAGTAGTGCAGTTGCATTAATAGTGTCAACCATTATTATCATTCTATACTTTATATGTAATAAGTCATTGGAAAAATAATGAAATATAAAATTTGTATTAACTTCCAAGATTGAAAGTTGAAGATTTTGATTATTTCATACAAGAAATTCCATAAATTAGTACGTGAATGTTGATATGTATTTTACATAAACTTGTATTCAGATAACAATGCATTCAAAATAGCAAATTTAGTACAAAACAACACAACAAAAACACTCGAAAATTATACCTTTTCAATAACTTTCTGTTGGTATCACTTCGATTTTCAGAATGTCGGCAATTCTCGTGAAAATAATTAGGAATTTGGCGTTTAACTGCATACTGAACATATGAATCATATTACTGAAACGATGCTCACAAAATAAGTATTGTTCTAAGAGGTAATGAGCCTAAGTGATTCATACATTAGCTTGTTGAACTAGCATTCTTTTCCATTAGAATGAACATCTCATTTATAAAACAATGCCGCAACACTAAACGTAAATTTGAAAAATATAACTATTCTGATCCTTCTAATTAGTTGTTTAAATCAACTTATTTTCGACGAAACGGGAGCTATAAACTGTAATAAAGTATACAAAAATTCATTCAGTATTAAACCTATATTTTAAGAACTAAGACATATCTATAAACATATTAGAAACATTTCGATACATTAAAATTTCCCAAATGTGTGTATTTTCTATTAAGGTAATGACAAAAATATAATCAATTTATTCTGTTAATAATCATCACAAATAATAATAATAATAATAATAATAATAATAATAATAATAATAATAATAATAATAATATGGTTTTCAATGTAAGACTGAGAAATCAAAAGAGAATTTATAACTGTCTCGAAAGCACAATCGCAATTACAGTTGAATGACAGCCGCGCGGGAAAGAGAATTGGTGTTGACACCTCGAAATGGAATGTCTTTTCAAGCCACAGGTGAAAAACATCACCTCATCCGTCTTGGAGACGCTGTAAGAAGGCGGATCCTGTTCCAGGCGACCCAGTTAACTGGCAAGAACGGCCACAGCGCGCGCCGCCGCATCAGTCATCCTTGCGGAGAGAGCTTTTCAATTCCAGGCGCCAGCATGCAAAAAGCCTAACTGTACCCGCCGGCTGCCGATGGACAGCGGCGGTGCTGTACACGACTCCGGAAAGGTAACACAACAAGAACGGCGGGTGCCAACGGGGCCGCAGTGCTCATGACAAGAGATATTCTTTCAGTGATCTCAACATCATAGCTGGATGCACAGCTGCAATGCTTTGAAGTGCTGAGAATCGCAACGGTCCTTTTTCGTTAAGTTGGTTGCGATGAGCGTCTACCAACAGATTTTCTTACAAATTAAATGTACTTTGTTTTTTTTTTTTAATTTTATTTTTTTAAATTGGTTACGTCTACATAGACGCAACGCGTCTCCAAGCCCCTTGGGGGAGTTGAGCGCTTCGGGCTTTTGTAGTAATCCTCCATTGATTTTTAACATTGACCGTTACGTCTCGTATCGATCAGTTATCAAGAGGACCGCTAGGTAGCTTCTCCGCGTATCCGTCTCTCTCTTACGCGCTTCTGCGTCACAACCCGGCGGCCAGAATTAGGGAAGAACTAGGGTAGATAGGGGTAGGGTTTAGGACACTTCACAGGAGTTGGACTAGTCCTTGTAAAGCAGCAAAACGTGTTATAACAAATTTCACATGAGATTGTCCGGGAACAGAACCAGGGACGCATTGGTGAAAGGCGTGCGACTTCACTCTGAACCACCGAGCCAGCTTGCTGCGTGATGGTTACAATCGTCTCTCTCTCACCGTCATGCAAAGTATTGCGTAGCATTCGGTAGTAAAGAACGGCAAGAAGCTGAAAACTAGATGCGAATGTTATTAGATAATATTTTTTTGGTAGCCATTACTTTAATAATATGTTTTCTGGGTTTCCGACGACTATTATTTACTATAAGCAGATCTACCGAAATTATTTAAGATTTGAAAACCAAGAACACTCCACTGCGTGAATATTAAAAAAAGGTCACCAAGAAATGAAAGACTTGGAGAAATGAAAAACATTTTCTATCATTATTACATTGAACCATAAAACTGTAATATTTCCATCCGAAATTGAATGTCCAGATCTGCCCCTACAGCAATACTTAACGACAGACTAGCGATTTTAAGAGTTTATTAGGATACAGACTAAATCAGAAACGAAAAACTGCCTTAAAAGTACGGGGATATGAGATTAACGATTTACCAAAATATGACGATAAATAACTTCATTAACATCATTATTAATCAATAAAACAAATGTACAAATACTTGGGAATATTACTGTTTTCCATCTCGGAGAATCGAGCTCTTAATATCTGGGGGACAGGTTAAAAAACTTCCTGGTTATTATATGTGAAAATTAAGTGTAATTTACCAACTGCATTTATCAATTCTAGCCGTGATGATATTCAGAAAATGCGTGTATCTTTACGAAACTTCATTACAAGAAGTACTGCTGTAATCTAATATTTTTTTTCTAGAGATGTTTAGTTACGTTATTAATATAAGTATTATGACATTTGTATAAAATTCTGTTCAACTCAATTGCACGGGCAGGATTCTCAAAATCAAAATAATTTGTAATTTTACCAAAATTAATTACCAATAAGTTTGATAGGTTTCATTAAATACAATTTATAATTCATATTTTCTTAAAGCTTTAACGTTAGGGAGTATATCTTCAACGTTTGGCAGTTGTGTTGGAGACCCTCTTCAAATCCATAAAATCCTGTATTACCATCAAATATATGTTAGTTCTGAATATTTCGTAAGCTAACTAATTGGAAATAAAAAATGAATGTTACAAGATTTGACACTGTACGGTTCAAATTAAATAAAAGTGGTTTGAAGAGCAGAAGGAAATAGTTTGTGTTTTAAATAAGGTCATTTGAATTCTTAGACATTCACTGATTAAATTGGCACTAAATTGGAATTTTACATAACGGCACAACTCAATTTTTTTTATTTAATCTGTTCAAATAGTAAGTGACAAATGACGTTTCGGAAACGTAGGTTTGTGCTCATCTTCAGGCATCCAATTTTCTGGTGCTCTTATATTTTGACATAATTATGATATTCATTCGGAAAATCTTGTGTCTGAAAGATGTATGAGATTTACAGTAGCATGTTATGCAATAGTGCATAACATACCCAGATTCCCAAAACTTTGTTTGTCACAATTTCAACGGAACTAATAAAACAATGTTACAATAATAGCAATTTAATCACTGATTGCCTAAAAAAAATCAAGGATCTTATAAATATCAAAAGACAATAAAAAATATTAGATATACGTCCAAGTTTGTTTTTTACTTCAGTTGCTGTCGAAAGGAAATACTGCGGCTTAAACATTATCCATGGTAATCTAATAGGCCGATATGTTTAGAGCGAGTTCCAACACAAAACCTCCGTGAAAAGGACCGTGGGTTGGAATTCCGCCTTGTGAGTTGTGTCGCGTTCCTCTGACCCGGATCTGAGGAGGCCGCAACTGTAAGTGACTTGCGCATGGTTCATGGATCAGGCGTGGTGACACACGCCGTCGGAGGGTGGAGTGGAAGCAAGGGAACTGGCTCGGGCCGGCGAAAGCCCTAACACGAAGAAAGAAAACAGCATTCATTCGTCTGAGACATCTCACACCACGGATGGAGCGGTCACATCGCTCGCCTTTCACTTCGAGGTACCGGGGCTCGAATCCTGTCCGGTGGGCAAAACGGGTTTGCGGTAGGTTTTTCCAGTGACTGATTCTCCTGCCATGCATCCAACCACCCCCATCAACACATCCTCCATCAATATCATCCTCATGCGACACTATCATTTCTCCTGACATCCCTCTCATTCATCCCGCGGTTTAAAAATGCGCTAACTAATAGCGAACCCACATAACACCGCCGTGGAACAACTGCCTCTAGCGGTGTCCCTGTAAAACAGTCCCCGCTGATAAAACCAACATCTCAACAAAATTAAATAAAATCTTTGTAATAAAACCTCCGCCAGCCGACCTGAACGGCCGAAGTGGTCAAGAGCGTGTACCGACTCAACACTTCGATCCGAAGGGTCGTGGGTTAGACCCGCCTTGGGCATGGTTGTTTGTCCCTTGTCTGTCACGTATGTGTTGTCGCGGAGGGCCTCGCGTTCTGCTGACCGCAGATCAGAGCTCTCAAATGTATAGTGTATGTATTGCTCGCAAACAACAGTCATTCACTGCCATTGTTGTCGGTTCCTAGTCGGCGGGGAACCGTTTGCTATTCGCAACATCTCTCCAGTGTTATTACTTTTTTTTATTACTTTACGTGGTAATATCGTTGAACTGCATTTTGAACCTTGACTACATAGAACTTTGATTTGAAAATTAAGATGACAGTCAAATTTAAGGCAGAAAAATAGATTAAGGATATAAACAAATGTTGACTTTTTATGTACCGTATTAGAAGCTCGATATGTCGAGTACGCGTCCCATCGGACCGCAAAGGGTAACCGGAAGTCGGCGGTAAAAAAAGAAAAAAATCATTAAAAAATGCGTTTGGGCCCACTGTGCCGAGCGGTGCCTCGCGGCGCCGGCGTCCCGCGCCGGAGGCGGCCACCTGCCGGATGAATCCAGTGCCGGCCGCCTTCGGCGGAACGGAGCGCCCCGGCTGGACGCGGCGCGGCGGGGGCGAGACGTCGGCGGGGCGACGGGCACCCGAACTACTCATGGTAATTATGTGCAAAACATCGATACATCAACAAAAGGTTCATGTATCGACAAAAAGATCGACTTTTAAATATCGATGTTTTAAATATGATGAAACATATCGAAGTAAAATGTCCAACTTCTAATACGGTACACAAAAGGTTAATTTTTGTTTAATCTATTTTCTGCCTTAAATTTTACTGTCATCTTAAGTTTTAAATCAATGTTCTATGTAGTCAGGGTTCAAAATGCAGTTCAACGGTATTACCACGTAAAGAAATGAAAAAAGGTAATAACACTAAAGAGAGGTTGCGATTAGCAAACGGTTTCGCGCCGACAACAATGGCAGTCGTGAATGGCTGTTGTTTGCGAGCAATACACACACACACACACACACACACACACAGAAAATGGGGGGAATTAGACACTGAATATATATATATATATATATATATATATATATATATATATATATATATACAGAGAGAGAGAGAGAGAGAGAGAGAGAGAGAGAGAGAGAGAGAGAGAGAGAGAGAGAGAGAGAGAGAGGGGCATTTTTTTGGAAAGCAGCCACAAATATATCGATCTAAAGAAAACATCGAAAACAAAACATCGATGATATACTATCTACGTTTCTGCTCAGAAATATCGATGTTTCAAAAACATCGATATTTTTTTGCTACCTTTAATCAAAGCCCCCACCCCCCAGGCAGGCCGTTCGCTTGATGTCCGGAACTGACCTGTTGACATCACACACGCGCTCGTCAAGAGAGTTGTGGCCGGAGAGGGAGATGCCTTAACAGTTGAGCGTTGTCTTCTTTACTTGTCGCCGTGAGGGGCTCTCCCGTCGACCTATGGCGCTGCAGCTGAGTTCCTGCCTCCATCTGACATCTGCACTCTCGCAGTTCTCCCGAAGCCATTCTAGATCACGCGGAATGGGAATTGTGTTCATTGTTCGCTTTCGAGTTAAGAGAATGCTAGCTTAAATTTTAATTCAATCATTTTTCGTTTTTAAACTGATAAATACATTAATTGTGCAACATTTTAATTATTGAACTAATAGTCAACAATTATGCAGTCTTTTAATACCGGTTTGAAGCATTTTTGTACAATGATAAGCTGCTAGCATGATATCACAGTAATTGTTTTTAACTAAACAAATCAACTACTTTTCATTCAAATGAAATTTTGATGTAATTTTCATGAAAATGTATTTTTTTCTACTTAACAGGTAATTAAATAGTTTATTTGAGAATTACAAGAATCGTAGAAATACAAATGGAAGTAAGTAATAATGATAGAAATAGCAGTAAAAGTAGCATGCAAAAACCCGGGAAAAATATGTTTATTGAAAGCTTACGAGCTTATGCACTTTTTCTGTCCTCTTTATCGTAATAGATCTCAGCAATTTATTAAATCTGGTCAATTCCAGTTCCATTACTACTTACTGCATCTCCTCCAAGAAATACATTACGGATGAGAGTTCCAAGGTAATTAACGGCTTTGCAGATATTAGTACAAAATGGATGCTCATTGACATGGAAAGCCATACGTGAGTTTTGCGTTCCTTTTAGTAAAATATCGTTAATAATAATTGAAATCAAATGGTTGCATAATTGCATTACTCTCACATATTTACGATGTTATAGATTACACCGAAGAAATTAATTCCTATAGAGAAATTATTAAAAATCTGCATGCTTATTGAGAGCGACGTTCAACTGTACTGTACTTGCCCTTGGCAAATCCGACCAGTTAATTCTCATTATATTAGTATTAAATCAGAAAGAAATGGCGGTGGAAGAAATGCGCCAAATTAATGAATTGCTACACTGATTAAAGTAGAAATCTACATTATTGCAAGCGAAGTGCATTTTTTAATTTAGTGTTCCGTAAATCGTTATCTGAACTGCAGCTGCATTTGATAATGTTATGCACTACATTGCGTATGAACAAAATATCGCTAGCTAACCACGTATTTCCTGCGCAGCGGCTTGAATAAGTCGTCTCGCGCGTTGCCCTGGATATCTAATCTCGAAGGAAGTCTCGCAGAATAACCGCAATCCGCGGTGGCGAGTGCGCCCACTTGCATCCTTCCGCGGTTCCCTTACTTCTTACCTGTACACTAACGATGCTCACTCAAACGCTTCTTTTGGAGTGGGAAGGACTACATGTGCGCATCAATGTTAAAGAAGCTAAACAGACTAGGAACCATTCAATAGAAAACGAGAAGAAACAGACATATGAAACCTTAGACACATATTCCGTAGATAGTACTTGAGGTAAATGTACGTAACAAATGTCTGCAAGAAATATAAAACATTTCGTTTTACGAATATATCAATGATTGTCAGAGGACCTTACCGTAAAACAATTAACAGATACGAACATTCAGATAACATAATATGACCTCATCAACGTCGCATGAATTTCTTTAAGAGTCCTCAACTCTGAGATTCGAATCTTCCTAACAATTGCTTAGAAGAAGAATATAACAGGAACTCAATGAAGACACCAAAGAGAGTAGAAATAAACAATAAAACAAAACAATATTTGGGACTAATGTACATAAAAGAGGATGGACACAGGAAAAACGAGATAT
Source organism: Gryllus longicercus (assembly GCA_038098605.1). Classification (NCBI taxonomy): domain Eukaryota; kingdom Metazoa; phylum Arthropoda; class Insecta; order Orthoptera; family Gryllidae; genus Gryllus; species Gryllus longicercus. Next base: position 1,898,280 of record JAZDUA010000134.1, read on the forward strand.
CACTGCGAATCCACCCCATCTTACTCGTACATATAAACATGCAGCATGAATTCATTCGGAGTGACCGACATTCGAAAGAGAGCACGGAGTGTGAATTCCCAGAGCCAATACATAGATGATTGTGAGAATAATAGCAAACAAATGCTGAAATGAAAATAGATAAAAGAAAGAAAAGTCATGCGAAATAAGGAAAAAGAAAAAGGAAGAAAAATAAGAAACAGAATGAAGATCATAAATGAAAAAATTTGGGGGAAAAAGAGAAATCAAAAGAAAGAGAAAATGAAGAACGCCAAAAGACGTAAGAAGTAAAAAGAAAAACTGAAGGGGAAAAAAAGAAGAGATAATAAAGAAGAAAGAGAGAATGAGAAAAGAAAAAAAACTAAGAGAAAAACGAGAGAATGAGAAAAGAAAAGAACTAAGAGAAAAAAGATAGAATGAGAAAAAAAGCTAAGAGAAAAAAAGAGAATGAGATAAGAAAAAAACGAAGAGAAAAAAAGAGAATGAGAAAACAACAAAACTAAGAGAAAAGAAGAGGATGGTCGCGAGGGCTTGGCGCATGGGCGCAGACAGCGGCCTTCGCACTTTACAGGTCCTTCCCCGCCCCCCGCCCCCCGCCCCCTCGCGCCCGGGCGCTCCGCCGCCGTGACGCAGTTCGACGCAAAGCTCGCCCCACTTGCGCCGCCGGTCCGCACCACCCCCGCTCCCTTCGCCGCTTCCACGCGCCCGCCCACTCTTCCGCACACCCAGGGGCGGCTTTCCATTCTTAGGCCCCGTGCTTCAGGATTCTGCGATGATCTCAAATAGATAACATTGTAGAATCCATACCAAAACGATTGCTCCTGATATCTTTTACTAGAACATAACACAGCCACACACACACACACACAAATGTGTTCGTGGCTGGGGATCAGAGCATGTTTTCTAGGTAGATACAGGTTTTTAATATTTTGAGGTTAGGTGAAAAAAATGATGTGTTGGAGTTAAATGGACTTTAGATTCAGTTCCATTGACCCCCAAAACATACAGGTAACATGGTTTGACTCATCGGAAAGATATATTGTTCTTTTTTTATATTTTTTGAGGTTATGTCAAAATACAGATGTGTAATGGAGTAAAATGAATACCGGATTCGTATTTAGCGACACAAAAACATAGAAAACATGGTCTGATCCTTACACACAAACACAATGTTGTTGTGTGGCTGTGTAATTCATTGAATGTTGCAGTTGTGTCAACATTTCACACACAATTGCCTTTCCTTCCAATCACGCACTTCATATGGATGTTCTGCAACTGCCGCGAAATATACTGCTTTCCATTTACTTAAATGATTATTATAAGATTTTTATAGAAATATACTGAACGTGAAGTAAACTGCGTATTACTTTCTTGTTTGAAACCAGTCAGTGCATTGGAAGATCACAAAGCATTTTTTTTCTAGGAATTTCCAGAATCTTCTAGAAGAATCTTCTAACAGACCCAGTCAGTTCGTCTCGTCGAGAAAAACAGAATGAGATATTGAACACCTCTGTAATTTTTTTTAATGTTACAGAAGGATCTGCGGACAAACTAAGTCTCCTCGAATAAGTTGAGACGTGTTCAATGACACCTTAACCAGAATGGTAGACCAGAACATACCCAACAATGAGGAAGGACGAATACACGGTCACAGGCAAGTTATATTTTATTGCTGAACTAGTATAATACAAGGATTTTTGATGTTAGTACTGGCTCAAAGTGATGTGTTCAAAGTTGTTGTTATGTAGGAAATTCTAAGCACCATAACTGCAAGTAGCACTGCCCACAGGTAGAAGGCTGCTTCGAATATCTTCTTAACCGTTGCAGATATTAAGATGCTGTTTTCACTCAAATAAACGTACTTAATTAAAGGCCAGTGTGGATGACCGTGATCGCTAGGGCAGTAGTGCCGTAGCGATCTCGGACGGAAGGATCGCGGGTTCGAGTCCCGCTTCGGGCATGGTTGTATTGTGTTCGTTCTTTCACCCCCATCATCATCATCATATCGTGTCATCCTCATAGTTACCACACCGTTCAATGCAATAGTGGTCGCTAATGTCCTAGATGTTGCTGCGACCATAAATAACAAAAAAACTTAATCGGCCCATACGATGATGTTTAATATTAAACTATATCTTTTTTTATATTTCAGAGATATCGACACAACTTTGAAATTTAAAAACAAATACTATAGATTTCTTTAGTTCATTAACGAGCGTGAAAAGACGGCATATTATATATACATGTTACATTAGAAAACAATATTTGTAAGAAGTTTAGAGTTTATACAATCACACCGACCGTTAATATTTTGACATACGTTCGTTTGAGTGAAAACAGTATTTTAATATCTACAATATCACGGGATATTGGGAAGGTACTATCTTGATTTGATTTGATTCATTTTGTCAATGGACAGTAAAAGCTGTATTTGACGTACGGGGGAGAAGTACAATCTGTGCAAGTTCTTGTGAGCTCTGGAATCCCTTCACCACTGTTTACCCCGAGTAGTTGAAAGATGAATAAAAGTGACTGAATAATTTTAAGAGAGCCACGTTGAATATGACTGAATATTATCGATGAGTCGAATATTATCGGTGAGTCACTTAACTTTAATAAATCCTGTAATTTTTGAACGGTTGAAGTTGTTGCAACGCAGTTTTTTCGAATTTCATGAGAGAATGAGGCTAATTGATGTATGAATTCGTTTCCATTTTATCACTTATATTTTACGAGATATTGAGGTAATTTTGCTTCTTTTCAATTGGAACTATACACATTGTTTAGTCTACCATGATGAGCGTAAAAGGAGGAATCCAATGATATTCATATTGTTATGTATCAGATAAGCATTTTTGAAGTATTTTTTTTCGCCTCGTAATTAACGAATAATTTGAATGCAACAGTCCACCACCCAAGGTCATCTAGCCCTCTCCCTGCGAACGCGCGCTTGGTGCGTTACAATATTCGTTAATCCGAGTCGCTTAAATCAAAATTACTCAAAAATGCTAATCTAACGTATGACAATATTTACATCAATGACTTCGTCTTTTTACGCTTGTCATGATACACTAAGAAAATATGTATAGTTCGATCTGAAAAAACAAACAACTTTAGCTCGTTATTTCGTAAAATGTAAGTGCTAAAATGGAAATGAATACATGTGTAAACTAGCTTCATTTACTCACGCATTTCCGTCAAAACAGCATCACAATAACTTCAACCGTTAAAAAATTGCAGGCGGTGCTAAAGTTACGTGACTCACACAGTATAAACATTGAAACCATCTAGCAGGGAAGATCACCGCCACCTCCAAACGCAAAAATACGCATTACACACGGGACTAATGACCTTAGCAGTTGACGCGCCCGGAATCACTAATCAATCAACTAATCAATAGCATTGAGAACGAAAGGATACATTCTGTTTCCAAGACTGTTAATGTTAAAATACCAACAAACTGTCTATAAATAAATCCTTGAATTTTCTCCTATTATCAGTTCTGTAAGGTTGGAAGCATCGTTGCATCTCCTCTACGCACGCCCCGCCCCTTTCGCCGGTGGCATCGCGCACCGGGCTGCTGCTGCTGCTATAGAACGATTTTCTTAAGAATGGGATAAAGTGACAGTTCGCGAAACAAGTGAACATCACGTGTACTTCAGAGAAGTAAACACGTGCACCGTCGCGAGTACGCATCTCACATTCAAGACTCGATTTTAAAACAAACAATGCTTATCACATAAAAACTAAATTCAATGTAATTTTTATAAAAAAACAAAAATTTTACAGAAGAGCACAAAGCTCTGCACTTCCTAATTTCAATTATTTCTTGTGACGCACCATATTTTAGTCGGACGAGGACATCACAGCCAGGGATCGTCGTAACTATTTACAAGTTCTCCAACTGCAAACGAACGAATGGAGGAAGGAGAGTCTAATAAGTTCAAGAACACAACGACCACAGAATCGTCAGTTGGGTTGCCAGCACTCGCTGTCAAATCATCCCATTCTAAAGAAAATCGGACAATACTGCTGCGTCCTTGGCTGCTGAGCGCCGTTGCACCACGCGATGTGCACACGCGGAAGAGCACCCACCCTGGAGCGGCGGCTGGCGCGAGGGAAAGGGTCGCCCTTCCCATCAGGCATTTCGAGACGTTTGTCGCTTGTCCATTCAACGCAGCTCTTCGTGAAGGCGCCACCTCAGTTGCGAGACCGCCGCTCTATCCGCAACCTTAATTGCAGCGAGTGTGAAAGTAGACTACTGTACCTCGCGAAAGACGACGCTACTGTTGCCAGCAAACGGCCGATTTCTTCATACTTAAGTACTTGAGTAATACTCCTTTCGGATTCAACCATTATAGACATGTGACGGATCGGAACACTCTTTGAATTGCAGTAAAGCAATGTCATGCAGGAGCATAGTTTACGACACCCGTTCCTTTCGGTTTGTCGCCGTTGCAAGCACAGTTACTGAACGTACCTCTCAAATCTCCATATTCACTCAGACGAGTCATGTTTAACCGTGTTTTTTTCTTTCCTTTTCTTCATATATTTCAAACAACATACTTGCTGTATTGGATTCATTCAACTCTATTAATAAAGGCACTAACTAGACAGGCAAATATGCAAAGAAAGCATCAGGCATGATCTCATTTTTTTCACTTAAACAGGGTAGAGCACGAAGACAAAAGAAGAAATACAATTAATTTCACTAGGAATGTTGTTAACTCAAAGTACTGTAATATAAACTCAGTATGATTTTTTTAAGATTTATATTTGCTAATATTCTTCAATAATATGTTGATTACCTGTTAGTAAATTCGGTCGGTTTTCAGAAGCATAAGATTAAAGACAATCAGTTATATATATATATATATATATATATATATATATATATATATATATATATATATATATATATTTATTACAACAACAATAAAATCTATTAATGCTATAATTATTAGTAACATAAGCAAATACAAAATACAGTTTTAAAGCATGATAATAAGAGTCTTTCTCCATAATTGTATTTTGTATTTGCAGATGTTACTTATAATTTTATCGTAACTATATTTTATTTCTATTGTAAAAAATATTTTTGTTGTATTTACAGTGTATGTATCTTATGATGAGAACAGTTCGTGAAACGAACTCGAAATACAAAACAAGTTAATTCTATTAAATTACATAAAATACAAAATACTGATTAATTTTTTAAAATTATTTAACATATTGTTTTAAAACTTAAGATACTGAAAATCGACAGAAGTTATATTTGTTTGCGACCAAGATCGTCGTGAACATGACAGAGTTGCGCTCCGTTGGAAGGACATCTTCAAATGAGCTCATCCTAGCTTTGTCCGTCCTGAGAATGTTTTTGCCATGTGAAAACTTAATCACCTCTTGTTTTTCGCCAGGCAAACTGATGACTCTACCAAGTTGCCCCGGGCAAATCCACGGTAGTAAAAAACAACATATTGCACCTACTAAGTAAGACCACTTTTGTGTACTATTTCTAAGAAAAAGTGATTAAAATATTTTTTACTATGTGGTAAATTTTTCACATTGAAAACCATCTGATAAAATTATTTTAGAAGTACTTAGTGGTCAAGAATAATTATTATATAATAGATTTTCTTGACATACAATCTGCATAAAAAATCTGACATCTTCAATTAACATCTCCACGAATAGCAAGGCCCCATAATAAATTCCCCTGTAACTTAAGATGGAATACCCGAGAAGCTTTATTTTAAAAATAATGCAGTGTGCGAATTCTCGATCATTTTTATACGTGTAAATTTTTCGAAATTTTATTTAGTTTTTCTAATTATAAAGTGAAGAGTAAATATCGACTTTTCGTACTACGTTTTCCTAAGTTCTCATCGGATTCCCCCCTCACAGTTTTAATTGAAAGCTAACAAAGTTTTGAAGAATTACCTGGCGTTTGAAGATTAATTTGCTTACATAATCAATATCGTTTTTGTGAAAGATGTTAGGTGCAATTACCCCAATAATACTTTATTCAAATAAATTTACTTATAAGCAGAAATACTGGAAAGCATAATATTATGATTGCAAAACAACATAACTTATTCCAGTTTGGTCCAAAACTGATTTGTGTCATGAAAATCTGAGCCCTTAATTTTTTAGTTCATAGAGCAGCCCTTTAAAATTTTTTGAGGGGAGGGGCAAAGCATTTTAATATAATAGATGTGAGAACTTCTCCGAATAGCGGAAAGAACAAGAAAGAACGTGAAATGCCTTATCAACTCAATATGAGATAAGAGTTTAGTCGGTTATTTCTAGATATGTTCCACTGTATCCCCTTTTTTACATCATTTGTTATTTATCTTTTTAAAATGAGAATGACATAATGGAATGGCAGTCTGCCATTGCATAACCGTAAATGATACGGGCAGCTGACGATTACTCATTTAAGGGGGGGGGGATCGAGAGCAATATTTTAGGGGGAACTTTTGGAAAGTTCACATTAGGATAGAATAATGTTTAATTAATTTAGTTCTAAATCTTTACCGTCCATTTTGCATGTCAGTTTTTGGACAAAAAATGATAAATCAAAAACGATAATAATAATAATAATAATAATAATAATAATAATAATAATAATAATGCGAATAAAGATTTGTTTAATTATTATTAGAATACAATAAAAAATCAGTTCATGCTACAGCACCGACACGACGCAACTTACAAAATTCCAGGTATTCACCTAAAAACACAACTGAAAACCACGAAAAGAGTATTTCGTCCAAATTAGGTCTATAGAGCAGGGTACATTTATGAACAGGGTACATTGTCACAACAGTCAGCTAATTGGGCCTACCAGAGGTTCTCACAAAATTTTCAACGCCAGTGGAACTGTTGTCAAGGCAAGAGACAGAGTTTTTTGTAAGATAAACACATTTTCTGATTGTCAAAGTCTGTAATGAGGTAATGTTTCAAAACTAGATATAGACAGATTTATGTTTACAATCAGTGGGTTGTCCTTCTCAAAGAGTTCTCATTGTCTGAATGTGATAATTGAGTTTGAAAAGCAATGAAAATGGTTTGAAAAAGCGATGGACCACGTTTCTGTAATTTCACTAGAATAGTACTGACTGAGATACCAACCCTAACATAAATAAATGGTCTAGAAACTCCTCGGAGGCTTTCAACGAACTGAAGCGTCTGTACATCACATGTTAATAAGCTAGACCTACTCCGTAAATTGCTAATGTCATATTAAGATTATTATTTAGTTTTCTGTCCATGGTCTTTTCAAATTTGTCAGACAGTGTTTAGCTCTTATTTTAAAAACAGAAAATTAATATAAAATAACTGTTTTATATCAATATATTACATGTGAAACATAATAGTAACAGCAAAGTTTTGGAAAATAATTATTTTCGTCTTCAGGCTTAATGTCAAAAATAAATTATTTTTTTATATGCTGTTATTATAAAAGTTATTAATAATAATTTTATATCTTTAAAATAAGGGCCAAATACAGACTTATTTGCTAATGTCATAAGCTAGATTCATTGCATCTACTTCAACGCAGGTAGATTGCTCAATGCCTGAACAATTCAGGTTTTTGAAATGGCTAGGAGAGGGGAGGGAAAAAAGGAAGCCGACCAGCCGACCATTCTTACGCCTGTTAAAGAGTTGGTTAGACAATAGCATAGAGCAACAAAAGCATTTAAAAAATGATGAGATAAGAAAACAAAAACACCAAATTAGAAAAAAACTGTTTATTGGACTCTAAAGCACCTGTTTCAGAAGGAAAAGAGACATCAAAAAAGAAGGAAAAAGATCGATAAAGTGAAAAATAGTGAAAACCAGAACATAGAAATGGAGATGAATCGGATAACAACAACAATATTGTTTTTGTATTTACTCTTTGAAACCATTCAAATATACAAAAGGTACAAATGGGTTGTATTGCCCCCTGACCGAAAGGCGAACGCACGAGGATTGCGCCGCAGTAACTGAATTTTTATGATCCTAAATTGCAACGGCGTTGACGATGATTAAATTGTTTCTATTGTATTTGCTATTAGTAATATGGCCTGTAATTCTGATAAATATAAATATGTTTTGTTGAGAAAATTCTATTTTGATTTGAACTAGTGCAGCTTCCCGAGAAGTGTATATTACCAAAAAACACTTTAAGTGTTCGGCTAGAATCGTATTTGTCTCAATTTGAATGCGCATGGATCCAATTTGAGATTGAAATTGTTTCGAAAGACACCGGCAAGCGTTGGAAATGCGGGTTGCATCGGTAACTGAGGAACCCCCGCAAGATGAAGAACGCAGTTCTTCAAGAGTCTACTGTTCGAAAACGATAGAATGCACCACAAAACGATATCTTCAAGTGAGATCATACCGTTGGGCGGGTTATATCTCCATGAAAGTTGAGAAACTCGTCTCGATGAGAAAGTCGACTGCAGCGGTCGAGAGAAGAAGCGTGCATTGCGGAACAGGCCTAACAACCTCCTGGCAAAAGCACCCTCTGCGCCACGGTATGTAGAGCGAAGAGAGCGCAACGGCTGAAGCATGTAAGTCGAGAACACTTGTAATTCATGTAATGCAAAATGTTTTGCAAGTCACTCTTCTAATTATTTGTTTACTAGTCACAAAAGCAGTAAAAACTCAAAATGACATACACGGGAGGGACAGAAGTGCAATCATTAATAAATAATTCAAATGGCTATGGCTACACTACGTGTTGGGGGATTTTTTCTTAATTTAGAAATTGGATTTATCCACTTTTTTTGTTATCAGGACTCGGAAATAATTTTTTCGCGCGAAAATCCCTCGTTTTTTTGCGCAGCATTACATAACTTTCTCTATTTATATCTATTACTCCGTATATACGTACGTATGCGAGAAAGTAACTTAGAATGGTACGGACTTTCCCGGATTAGTTTTCTGTCCACATACTCTTTGCAATTGCAATCTATGGCCGCCCAAAGTACATTTTTTGAAATTTTCTTAATTATTTGGTTTACTAGTAAAAGAACGAAAATATTATTTCATAAATATTAAAGAACAGTAAATCCTTGTCCTAAATGACAATTTTCTTTGAAAACTTGCAGCTGGTTTAAAGAAAATGGCACTTAAGCGCTACTGTAAACTCGAAATTTGAAGCTCTTTTTCACAGACATGTTTTGAGTTTTTGAGAAACTTCATTTGACTCACACTTTACTTTAACTCACAAAGAAGTGAAGAAATACTGTTTACAAATTGCTGGAAATGTGGATATTAAAGACGTGAGACATGTTTCAAAAAATTACATTTGTGTAATTTTGGAAAAAAATACCCCACAATGAACTGCATGCCATAATAAAAAGTGCAATTAGCACTATCCTTTCGAAAAGTTTGAAGAAAAAATTTGGAGCCGTTTTTGATAAAATGGCGTTTGAGCGTTTCTGAAATTGCGAAATTGTGAGCTAGTTTTGACAAAAAACGTTTGAGTTTTCGAGAAGCTTTATACGAATAATGTGAAAATAACCACTAATGTGAAAACGACGTGAGAGACAAGTTTAAAAAATGAACTTTTTGTAATTTTTGGAAAAAACAAAAGGATAGAGCATAATGGCGTTTATGTCATCTTATAGAGCACATTTATCACTATTCCTACCAAAACTTAAAAAAAATTGAAGCCGTTTTTAAGAAAATCTTGCTTTTGTAATTTTTTAAAAATTGCAATTAATGCACGCAATGTTGCACGAAAATTAGTAACATTTTCAAAAAACTGTTCTTGACCGCAATGAAAGAAGGAAATTTGAAAGATATGGACAACAAACTTTATATTACGGAAAACCTCTATCTTGAATTTTGTAGGGAGTAGTAGTTGTAGGAAGAGGCGAAAAATTCAAATTTTGCAATTTTTCAAACTTCAGATATTCGTGAAAATTTTATCTCTGCCACTTTTATAAGTGTATTTTATTCTTACAAGAACTCTAAAGAAAAAAATTGGATCCATTTTTGACAAAATTTTGAAATTGTTAGGGGACTTTATGTAACCTACCCCCAAATTTTGAAGGATTTTTTTCAAAACAGCGGAACCTTGAGTTGAGCCACATCGACCAGGGAATATCTATTTTTGAAAAAAAATCGTACATATGATTTATTCGCTATTGGTGTCACATACAGACTGACGGGCGTTAAAAAAAATTAAGAAAGGGTATCAGGGGACCCCAAAATATGTATTTCTGTTCAAACCTCGAAATCGATTTTCCGTATACGGGAAAGTAAAAATTGACAAAGAACACACAAAAATCATTTCACATCTTTTTAAATAATATTAAATACAATTTTTACACCTGATTTTGGCGTGTTCTAAACAAACATATTTTACATTCTTCACAAAACTATTTAGAAAGTCTTTGCCTTTTTTACATTTTTCGAATTTTTAACTTCCTTGAGACGTCCCCTGCACATCTTTTTTCTCTTTCGGAAGAAATTGTGACAGTCGATCCTAGATAAGACAAATTATTTCATTTTCTGAATAGGCACTTGTAGGCATGAAAATAATGGCATAATACCGCTTAGGGCACCTCGTAATGAAGTGGAGCCAGAGCACACAACGTATCTCACAGATATCGCTGCAGAGCACCGATCAGGTTTCAACATTCTCACGGGAAATGATTCAGCAAAGGCATAAAAATAAAACGTCAGACGTTCTCAGAAAAGTACAATGAAGGAATACATGAAAATAATAATGGCAATAATTCAGGAACAAAATAATGCCGAGCCTTGACTTCATAGATTTATTGCGGGGAATCTCAGGTTAAGAATCAGAACTTAGACACAAATACGATATAGACGCACTCAAATTTTAAGTCAATAAAAGGTTAAATATTAAACTTAACACATCGCATTAACAGCCGACACTCACCTTTTCAAATTCATGTGCATATGCTATACGGAGTTCAGAGATCGTCAGGAATACGCCATGTGGACTGTTGCCACACGTAAATCGTAAAAAAGGACAGTATTCACATTCAGTATTCATATAGCATCAAAAGTAAGGACAGCACTCTATCAACGTAGCGTACTCTTAACATCGTGAACTTCTTGTTATAGTAAAAGAAGTCACTCGTTCCGATCCTCATTAATAATTACTAAGCACTAGAATATTCGATTATTGTGAACATAGTTATACAACTTCCATAAAAAAGCTTTTCGTTTTTAAGAGGCTCATATAACACACTGGATTTACAGGTAGTGTCTCGCGAGTTATTCTTGTAACATTTTCGGTAATTGGTAGGGATTGAGGGAATCGTACTATTGGGAGAATTGCTTTAGCTGATCGGTGGCGGTTCTGTCGAATGTGAAGGTTTTATGGACGCGGACCGCAGTCTGATCTAGCTACGGTAATTCTGTTTTAAACTGACCCAACTCAGTAAACTTCAAAATGTTAATCTTCAGTGGTTTAGGAAAACCGGAAACGACTGCGTTTTCAACTCGCTCAAAGAACATGTGTGAAAAAGAAGTTGTAGAAAAGGTTTAACGAAATACTAAAAAGGAGTTTTCGATCGTCATTTTGTCGTTCATTTAAAGTTGCGGCAAAGAAAAGGTCCTACCCGCCCCCTTGTCCACTTCGCCTTTATTTTTTCTGCACAGAGTCAAAGTAAGCTCTTACGAGCCTGTAACGGCCAACGCATCTGAACCGCTTGTCCTAAGCGCCTCCCCTTAGTCGCTTGGATGTCGGTTCCTTCTCGAGGTACACATCCGGGAGCAAAATCCGCTATAGCGGAACGAAATTTGCTTTGTAACAGAAAGAAAGGAGTTTTTACTCCGTGCCCGTACAGTTTTTACTCCGTGCCCGGTTCTTAACGGATTCCAAGCGAATGCCGAAAACCTATTAAAGACAGCCGTTTCAATCAGAAAATATTGCTACTTTTATATTATATGATTCTGCTTACATAGAGTCAGTAATTTCGCATAATTCAATGAGGGACAGAAAATGCGAATCAATTCACTGACGAATAAGTTAATATTTTACTATTGCCGACGATAACAACTCCGATCAAATCATTTCGAGAATGTTCTTTTAAAACTAGATTTTCATTAAAGCACATTAGGAAGTCATGATAACAAAGAAGTGCCGGCCAGTAAATATAAATAGTAGATGCCGGTTTACAAACGAACAAAATAAGAAATCCCTTACAGCCAAAGCAGTCTAATTTAATAGGATTAAAATGAGATTTTTGAACAATAATAATAAGCAAACTTGCAACAGTAAATGTTGATGTTGAAGAATGCCAATCTAGCTACTAAAAGGTGAAAATAAATTGCGGATATCCTCAAAAATCCTCGAAATAGTTTGTACTTCACATTTTTTTAACCACTCTGAAATGCACGGTGTAAATCACTGCTTTCTGTCTGCGATTAAAAAAAGCAAACATTACAACACACAAAAGAGACCTGCTAAGGAACGAACTAAATACCTAGTAACGTGGGTTAACAAACAATTAAGAAATTAGAGTGTATGGTAACACGTCTGTCCCCTTTTAACGTTGGTTCGATGATTTATATCCGACATTTTATATCCAATCGCAGCAAATTTAAAAATCACTTATCTATTTTTAACTTAAAAATTTGTGTTATTCGTGCGAATTATATTTTTAAACAATTTCCTCTCGTGTTTTGATAAATTTTATATTACGTAGAGATTCAAGTATAGAGTAAATTATACATTAAGTATTTAAACAAAATCAAATGTTAGTGTTTGGCGATATAACTGGGATACACTACACTCTCACAAAACGCAAGTATCGTTCTCTACATTCTTTCCTATATGTAGCAAACGAGTTTCCGAAGAGACTAATTTCGTTTCCTACACCAGAAGCAGCAAAAAGACCGGTTCCTAACGGAACAGACTAGTATCAGAGTTCCTAGCATCTGTCGCTATGAGGGCGTGCGGCACTCCTGACCTATTTTTTCAGTTGAAAAAAATATTGTTATCATTTGAAGGATTCCGTAGCTAGATTGCGTCTCCGATATTGGAAACACAAAACTAAGCGATGATTTAATTTGGTCAAGAAAAAAAAATTCACAAGAAAAATCCCAACTCTGTTCATATTTAATGCATCATTCTGTTTTTAAACCGAAATTGCGGAATCAATTTACCATATTCAGGAATCTGTTCAATTCATTCAAACACGATTTTCAAAATATATCAAAGGGGGATGAGATGAAAGGTATAAATTAAATAATATTATATTCTCAAGATACCGGCAGAAATATGGCGACATTTCTGTTGGTAACTTGAGACTATAATATTATTTATTTAGATAAAAATATTTAACAGAATTGCCAACAACTTTTATATTATCTCACGGATTGCTCCTTAGCTTGAATGCAAGATTCACCTGCAAAGCTTTAAGGAATTTGGATAGAATTTAATGGATCAATTGGTAGTCCACAGTAGTGGCCTCTTTTTAAGCATTTTAAAACTCTGGTTAATTGTAGATTAATTTCGCTTTAGAATAATAGTAGTGATCGAAGCGAAAAACGTAACGAAAACAAAGAAATATATTCCCTTTCTGCAATTAGTAGCAAGACGAAACGTAATGAAAGTATGAAATTTTACTTTTTGAGACCTGTCGAACAGGGAAAGTATTCATCTGGGGTAGAAATTCAATTTCGTTTTCCTCAAAACACGGAGTTAAGGAGTTCGTGAATGTCTGCTACTTAAAATTTGGTATCTTCTACACACACACACACGCACACACACACACACACACACACACGCACACGCACGCGCACGCACACACAGACGCACGCACACACACGCACACAAAACATTTAAATTTATTTGGTCTTTATATACATTGTACAAAACTGTGTGATGCTGAAGAACACTACCGCCCTTTGCACGTTCAAGCAGAGGCTCTTTAACATTCAGCAGGGAACAACGGAAGTGTTCGACAAAAACCAGCCCCTCCGCGGCTAAAGCGGGAGCGCGCACGACTCGTCAATGCGATTTTTAACCCCGCGCGCACCACCAGGAAACGAACGGCACATCCGCGGTGACGTCGGACGTCCAAAAGGCGCAGGCGGCGCCGACAGCCCCTCGCCACAAGGGCGCATGCCACGCGTGCCTGCGCTCGCAGTCTAGAGGGGGAAGCGCCATACCCTCCGCTGGCGACCCCGCCGACGCGACGCGACGCGACGCGACGCGACGCGACGCGACGCCTTCATAACCCTCGACGCTGACCTCTGCGGCACCGTCACCACCATCACACAGTCGCCGGTGCCGCCACCATTCTCCCATCCCAGCAAACGTCAACCCACTACCGCTGGAACCATCCCCGCTGCCTCGGCCGTCGTCAACCCTCTACCGCTTCAATACTCCCCGCTGTCTTGGATGGCATCAACTTATTGCAACTAACCCCGCCACCTCAATCGACGTCAACCGCCAGGCTTGGACCTCAACCCACCACCGCTTCAACACTCCCCGTTGTCTTGTCCTCAGTCAATTCTTTGCCGCTGCAACCATCCCCACCTCCTCAACCGACGTCAACCGCCAGGCTTCAACCATCCCCGCTATCACAGCCGTCGTCAACCCACCACCGCCTCAACACTCCCCGTTGTCTTGTCCGCAGTCAATTCTTTGCCGCTGCAACCATCCCCACCTCCTCAACCGACGTCAACCGCCAGGCTTCAACCATCCCCGCTATCACAGCCGTCGTCAACCCACCACCGCCTCAACACTCCCCGTTGTCTTGTCCGCAGTCAATTCTTTGCCGCTGCAACCATCCCCACCTCCTCAACCGACGTCAACCGCCAGGCTTCAACCTTCCCCGCTATCACAGCCGTCGTCAACCCACCACCGCCTCAACACTCCCCGTTGTCTTGTCCGCAGTCAATTCTTTGCCGCTGCAACCATCCCCACCTCCTCAACCGACGTCAACCGCCAGGCTTCAACCATCCCCGCTATCACAGCCGTCGTCAACCCACCACCGCCTCAACACTCCCCGTTGTCTTGTCCGCAGTCAATTCTTTGCCGCTGCAACCATCCCCACCTCCTCAACCGACGTCAACCGCCAGGCTTCAACCATCCCCGCTATCACAGCCGTCATCAACCCACCACCGCCTCAACACTCCCCGTTGTCTTGTCCGCAGTCAATTCTTTGCCGCTGCAACCATCCCCACCTCCTCAACCGACGTCAACCGCCAGGCTTCAACCATCCCCGCTATCACAGCCGTCGTCAACCCACCACCGCCTCAACACTCCCCGTTGTCTTGTCCGCAGTCAATTCTTTGCCGCTGCAACCATCCCCTCCTCCTCAACCGACGTCAATTCACTGCCACCACCTCCCTTGAACCATCACTACCACCACCATCACCAAAACCTCCACAGCCATCGCTGTCGCCGCACCCGCTTCCCTCGCAGTTTCTGCTCCCCCTCCCGCGCACCACGGGCTAGGGCGAAGGCGAGGGCGAGGGCGAGGGCGAGGGGGAGGACCAGGGCGAGGGCGAGGGCGAGGGCGAGGGCCAGGGACAGGGCGAGGGCGAGGGCGAGGGCGAGGGCGAGGGCGAGGGCGAGGGCCAGGGCGAGGGCCAGGGCGAGGGCGAGGGCGAGGGCGAGGGCGAGGGCGAGGGCGAGGGCGAGGGCCAGGGCGAGGGCGAGGGCGAGGGCCAGGGCGAGGGCCAGGGCCAGGGCGAGGGCGAGGGCCAGGGCGAGGGCCAGGGCGAGGGCCAGGGCGAGGGCCAGGGCGAGGGCCAGGGCGAGGGCCAGGGCGAGGGCCAGGGCGAGGGCCAGGGCGAGGGCCAGGGCGAGGGCGAGGGCGAGGGCGGAGGCGAAGGCGAAGGCGAAGGGGAGGGCGAGGGCGTGGGCGTGGGCGACGGCGAGACCGAGGGCGGGGGCGGGGCCGCGGCCACCGCCGCCCCCGCTTTCCGCGCGCCGCGCCGTCTTGCGCTCCCCCCCTGCGGCATTCCCGCACGCGGCTGTCGTGACGTCACAGGCGCGTGGGCGACGCGCGGCCACGCCGCCGTCATGCCGCACAGTAGAGGCGAATGCGCGCACTCGAGAGAAAGTTCCGATCACAATGACGGATTTTAAGGTTGCTTGAAAAAATATATTGTTATCTAAATTGAGGCGCTCTGATTAACGGCGGATCCCAACCGAAGATCGTTTCGAGAAAAATTTCTTTTTCTGTTTTCGTTCACGTTCACTTTCACTAGGGACAAATTTTCTAAGGTGGAATTTGAGGGTTTTGCCATATCCCAATTTATTTGATATTTCAACATATGATAGGAATGTGGTAGGAGTTTACCGCTATACTTCTAACTGAAAATGCGAGGTCGGTTGGGATGTGCCGTTATTATCCTAATTCAACTCCTCAATTGAGTAGGTGTAAATGGGAAATGGGGACTTTTTTTCATTCCGTGTTTTATGATTTTTAAAATCCTCCTATTCAGTTTCAAAGGGGCTGTCAGTTCCAAACGAAAATATTATTATAATTGTTCATTTTATGTAATGTTATTTCCCGCCTAATGGTTTGTTATTTGTAGCTTTTTTTTTTTTTGTACGTCAATATTATTTTGTTACAAGTTTGCTTGACAATATTTTCCTTCTTGCAAACTAAAATCATTTTACCACCCACTTGTGCCACATGTGTCATTTTTGAGACTGCCTTAATGTTTTTTATATTATTGGAATTCAAGTATACAAATCATGAAGGATACATTGAGGTCAATAGTATCTGAATCGGTTAGACGAAAGAATATTGTTTTATTTGATGCATTCACAGATTTATCTGAACGCTTGACAATCGCCTCACTTTTAGTACTTGTGCTAAAAAGTGCTGTTAGCACGCATAATTTACAACATTTTATAAATTTTATAAAAAGAATAAAAATTGTTATTAAGCTAAAAGTTATAAATAATTTGAGGATTTTGGCAGTTATTAGTGAACAAGAAATTCTATTTGAGGACCACTTAACTTGAAAGATGTAAATATTTATTTTTTAGTTGCTAGTGAAATGATATTTGTTAAAATATTTTGCCCACACCCCACGTTCGGGTCCGGTTTAGTCCAGTGTGTGCGGCCGTGGGGTGGGATATCATAGAAGACGTTCTCCTGCGCATCACGCTCAAGACAAAGGAAGTGGGTGCTAGCGATAAACGATATATCATTTTTAAATACTTGTATTGTAACAATACTTCAATGCATTTTTCTACATATGTCGTATATGGAAAAAAATAGTTTAGAAATATTGCAATATATAGAACGAATATTCATTACCTATGATTGGTATTGCAGTGTTAAAAAAATTCATGTTCACAATCAGAAGACTTTTGCAATCAAATCTCAGAGTATTTTCGCAACTCACTAAATTCCTCTTGAATCACACGAGTTTTTAATCAGTAGACTTCAGCGCTAAATTTATATCTCATCTATTTTACGTACTTTCAAAACTCTCGGGGATTTTGTTCATTTATCTTTTTTTAAATTTACTTTCTGCCGCTCCCTAAATAAAAATCGGATAACGAATTACTGATACGTTACATTCGCTTACCGGTACTTGACATTCAGTCAACGAAGTATAAATAGTTCGGGATTAAGATACCTCTACCACCCTTGTAGTAATGTATTTTAATATTAGTAGTCAGTTTATTGTTGATTATAAACACATTTAAGCAACCATGACAAATGTAGAGTGTTTTATCACGATCTTTGTATTATTCAATGCAAAAGAAAATAAATAAAAATAAAATAAACTTTGGGATTCCGGAAGCGTTTGCTACGCCTTCCCCTGCCCGGGCGGAACCCCACCCCTCCCCAGAGGTGGATTTACGCATAGGCACAGTAGGCACGTGCCTACGGCGGCAAATTTTCAAAGGCGCAAAATTTTCTTGATATTTTCTAAAACAAATTTAGGTTCTCTAAAAACTATAACAGCATAAATCATATTTTTATTTTAAAAATATCATATTAATATTTAATACAAGCTATTTATTTGTCTACTTCATTAGAGTATACCTTATGATTTCAGAAGTATATGAATCTGAAACTAAGGCCCGTTGACGAAAGAAAACATGTTGCAATTCTAGTTGTCATGTTTTAGTTTCCTTTTGATGTTAACGTTTCAGTGTTGAAACGTTAATAATGTTGAACGTTACTTGCTATGAAGATACAGTTTATATCCAAAATTAGCGAATCCAAAAAAATTATTTAATTTATGAAAACAATGTGCAAAATATAATGTTACTTTTAAAGTTAAAACGTTTAAATTAATGAGGAATTGTTACTGACACGCTACAATTAGAAATGTAACATTAATTTTAAACAGGGGCGGCAAATTTGATGTGCCTACAGGCGGCAAAAATATTAATCCGCCCCTGCCCCTCCCCGATCGACCGCAGGCATCGGCGACGAGCGCGGAACGTGGGCAGCCGGATCTGCAGGCGGGAGAAAAGTCTTCTTCCCGCGAATCATTGCCCGCAAGCGCAGTCCGTTATTTCTACCTAAACGTAATTAGTCAGCCCGTATCACGCGAAAGAGTGGAGGCTCTTCTGATACGGTGGGCACAATTTTTCGGCTGGTTCGCGAAGGACCAGGCCACTCCATCCGCGGTCACATCACTACACCAGGAGCTTGATAAAAACAATTTTCTTGCGGAATAATTGGGTTAATGATGAAGTTTTAAGAACAATGTATACTCACAGATATGTACTTTTAAAATTAAGTCCACACATTTGTACTTCAATGTAAGAGCATAATCGAGTACTCTATCTGATCGCGTTTTTAGGGTTTGGTTCAGCAGAAGCCGGCTGCCCTCCACACCAAAATTGGGTGTGTATGGATCATAGATCGACACTAGGCACAAAAACTCTGGCGGACTCCTGGATTAGGCGATCATCCGAACGTAAAGCCCTCCGCGTCCTGTCTCATCACTTTTCAAAATCTTTCTCGGGAAGGACCCACACCGCGTCCTATCAGCCCCGAGAACATATCATCAGCACCAACGGACGTTGCATTCACCCTGCCATCCTTCTGGCGCCTGCGTACGTACCCGCTGACAGTGGGAGCCCTGCGGCCGCAGGGGCCAACGTTGCTGGCAGCACCGTCGTCGTTGCGGAGGACAGCACGCGGCGCACGCCACTGAAGACGACGACGTCGTCGTCGTCGTCGAGCACGCGAGTGGTGCTTCGCGAACGTAACTGCCTGAAGGCGGAACTGGAGGGCGTCACACGCGGTTCGCCGGAAGCCGACGTACAGGTCTCCCGCCGCGCGGAGCGTCCAGCGCGGGTCCCGACGCACGAGGAGCCGCTCGGAGCACGTGCGCGACCGGGCCGCGTGGGGCTACCGTGTGAGCTGCAGCAGGTGGCAGCGGCGACTGCGCCAGCCTAACAGCTCGCTGTGGATGTAGGCTAGGCCACCGCCGCCGCCGCCGCCGCCGCCGCCGCCGCCGCCGCCGCCGCCGCCGCCGCCGCCGCCGCCGCCGCCGCCGCCGCCGCCGCCGCCGCGTCCCACTAACTGTACTCGTACAGCAGCCTCTCTCGGTCGCCCGCGCCCGCCCGCGTCCTCCCGGCCCATCCCGCCCCCTCCCTCTCCCCGCCCCACCCCCACGTCTGGAGGCGCCAAGCCACGCCACGCCACGCCACACGGCGGCCTACCAGGCATACTGAGCTTATAGGACCCCCCAAAAGGCAGAGGACACACTGTCATTGTACAACAAGGCACTGTGGAAATTCCGATAACAAATCAATGTTGATTTTTATCCATTATAATTTTTGGTTCGTTCAACAATGTTTTTGGAATATAACGAACCACTCAGGCTGTAGAGAATAAAGAAACCAGCATACATACCATCTCTCCAAAAACATTACACTCCCTTTGATTTTGATGATGAATGGATGAAAATGATTTTTATCCATTGTAAATTTCTGTTATTCTATGTATTGTATCCTATCCATTTCATTTTTATTATCAGATCATAATTCTTCTAATATAAACATTCCTAAAAATAACAGGTCCCAATTTTTGTGCAGTTCTTTGACAATTTCCGTATATCCGAATGCGACTTCTTGTCAACACTCACATAATAAGAATGACAAACGACAGTTGCAGATGGCAATAATAAAGTATGTAATTTCTCATGTTGCAAGACCTTAAAGTCGATTACGGTTTAACATTGGGCACTTATGTAGCAAAATCATAATACGCGAAGCGTGGCTAGAAGTAGACTGTTTCACTGCCGACTCATGTTACAAATATAACAATGCTAATGAGAACTGCGACCCCACATTAGAGCAGGCTGTACTGGCGCACGAGTATGCCACACCTTTCGGACACGGTTTTTCTTTTGATTCTTAACTGAATCGGTTGCTTTAAAACTCTAAGTCATTCGCTTTTACATTTTAACAATTTGTAAGAATATAGAAGCCGCATCCATTGTTCAATGTGTAAATCCCTTAAATCAGATGAATAGAATAGTCGTGAGGCCACAGAGAAGTTTTTGTTTGGTTTTGAAATTATGTACGTCGTTGTCTTCCAGGTATTGTCCTCCATATGTATGACTGTGCATGTATATAGACTGTGTATGACTGGGATATCATTGCAGAGAGATTGTCAAAAGGGATGTTCAATACGGATTTTACATGTTTATGTAAAAAAATCCAATTAGTTATTGAAATTCCGTACTTTTAAATATGCCCAGCGACTATTGTACTGTAATAAAATTAAATTACAAGTCTCCAGGCATTCTCAATCAAGATTTATGCCTCAGAACTAAAAAACTGAGAAAAGTTATTTATGTTCTTCATTTCAGTTTTTCTTGTTTCTCCACAACTTTACAATTCCCGAATTGCGAGGTTGTAGAAATAACCGATTCAATTATGACACTTTTATATATACTAAAGTCCAGGATGCCACCAAATGTTGTGGTTGTACTTATCTTGAGACATTATTAAAGATGGTGGATGACAACATAAGTTGTGCACCATTATCTCTATAACCCCTTGTTCAATCTTTCTGATTTAGGTTTTATATGAAAAATAATAAAGAATTCTTTAAGAAATGTACTTACACAAATTTTGATATTTTGAACCGCTTTTGGGTTCAAGTGCATTTTTTGACCATGTGAAATGAATATTTCTGGAGATACAAAACCGTTATTCCAAGAAAATTTTGGAAAAGTGTCCAGATCGACCATTTTTTAAACATTTAATGAAATGTTGTCAGTCAAATTCCACGTCTCAACGCAATGTTCGTGAGGTAACTTTGTAGGTGAAATGATTTCTGAGATACAACGATTTGTTTGACCCCGTGCTGCGTCGTACAGTACAACAGTTACATTTTTCCACTTTTGGAAACAATATTTTATTCCTCGTTATTGATAAATAAATGAAACCGAGCTAACTTGTACAACTTGTTTTGCTCTATTCATTAGAACTAATCATTAATAATTGATATTGTTAAGGTAGTCTGAATAAATCCATCAGGAGATTTCGAGATGAAAATGCATTAGTGAATTGATTAGCTCTACAATGAATGTCCTACATTAATCCATGTCTTGCTTGTCCACCAAGCAAAGCATTGCAAAGCAGCGAATGAAAATGCCGTTTGATTCCACAGTCTAATGCAAGTCATTCGACTCTTCAAGCATTCAAGATGATAATACAAAAAAATAAAACAAGATTAATTTTCCTCGCTCTCGCCTGCTGGAGCAATTACAAGCATGGTGTAGCTGAACATCGACACTAAGATATACAGTACAACTGAAATGAAAATATTCGCAAAAGACGTAAGATCCAAAACAGTCTTCCCATTAAATTGAATGGTTTCCAAAATATTTTATTAGAATGTCAATGACGTAATGTTCCAAGAACATTGTTCAACGAAACAAAAAAAAATACTTATCACCGCATTGCGTAAAGCAAAAAGGGAGAGTAATATTTTTGGAGAGATGGTATGTATGCTGGTTTCTTTATTCTCTACAGCCTGAGTTGTTCGACGAATTTCCAATGGCAAGACCCCGTTGGAATGGTCTCCATCTTCCGAGAGAGAGGGACCGTACATGATACCAATTATAATCCACTATTAACACACCATACTAATACATTTGATGTATATTGCAATGATGTATACCAATGCGTTTACGTCTTGGTAAAATTATCATCAAATCCACGTAATAAAGTGTTCCTTTTGCGTGCTTGCAATGTAGATGCAACATATACACTTTCTTGCTTCGGATATGGGATTCTCGTATTGCTGTTGCTTATCTACACGACAATAAATACGTCAATTACCTGCAATTTCTTTATGAAATCAATGATTATAATGAAGTATGCAATACCCTAGAACAATGAAGACACTACCCCTTCAACAAATGAAAAGTCCCGATTTTCTTCGGCAGTGAAAATATTTACGCATATGATTTGTTCTAAACCTTATACAAACATTTGCACTAATAAAACGACAGATACCATAGTGAATTGTTTGAAGACATTTCGTTTTTGGTTCTCCATCGAATAATAAACTTGTTTCAAATAAAAATTACCATCTTCAGGAGCTGGTCACAACTACTCTAATTCACCATTATTCTCACATACCAACGTGTTTTAAGATTCTTCAGTCTCTCAGGGGTAAAAAAATTACGCGCTGATTCGTTATTTAACGCAAAACATTTCTCCCATCATTCATAAGCCTCAATAATCCTTTTCCCCGATACTTGTAACATCCCCGATAAGGCTGATATAAGGATTTTTAAGATTACATGTTCGTTTCAATCTCCCCCTACGTTGATAAAATTCGATGTTATCAGTGAGGATTTCCTATTCATTCACTATAAGCGGATGGAAGTGGTTGAAAGCGAATAACGATGAAAAAGTGTCACGTACGCATTTATCATTAGCTTTTTACTGTATCTAAAAACCCAAGACACTTGTATTCTTTATGCATTATACGAGGCTGTTTACATTTATTTGTAGGTACATTTCAATTTCACAATTCCGAGTTTAGGTTATGCCTTGTGATCGAGTGACACACAAGGGACATCTGAAGGAACACCGTGGGGAACATACAATACCAATTTACCGAGAGCTCAAACCCTAAAGTGGGTATGCCCACATGTTCTCTCATGCTCGAAAACACATCTCGATTGATTACTTCCTAAACCGAGGTAGCCCGTTGGCCCAACTCAATTCTTCCTCCTAATTTATCGAGTAGGAAATGATGATGGACATATGATGAAAAATCCGTGAGTCATCGGGGAGAACACTCCCTTCTGTAGTCAGTTATCAACAACGCTGTGAAGGAATCTTTGGTTTCGTTTCATAATATCGCATGAATAATTCCAGTTCCCTAACGAGTTGCGATCTAACATAAAGTAAACATATGAACAAAGATATACAAACATCATAACGAACCCACAGTTTGCTGTACCTAAATATTTCCAAAACATCACCGCTGATTACTTTCCGTCTATCGCTTCTACCCTGTCAGGCCCGTTTTATACACCCTCTGCCAAAGTGGAATCTTACTACCTCTCTTCTGTGGTCAAAAGCAACACTTGCTTTCAGGGAATTGATGAGGACATGTCCAAGACTTAAACACATTGATATACATCATCGCGATACATCCAAATGTGTCCGTATAGTATTTTAATAGCGGATTATACTCGTAATTGGTATCATATGCAGAGTCTCTCGTCAGAGTCGTGCAGAGTCGCAAGACTATTTCAACGATGTCTCGCTTTTGGAAATCTATCGAAAGATATAGGCTGCATCATTTTTACATATTTACAGCATACTAATGTCCGCGATAAGCCAACTCGTGGCTCAGAGTGAAAGTCGCTTGCCTTTCACCAAGGAGGTCCGGGTTCGATTCCCGGACAATCTCATGCGCAATGTGTTCCAACAAAGCGAGCTTGACTCCTTGGGGGGCTAGACCAACCCCGGTGAAGTGTCTTAAACCTGACCTCTGCCCTAATTCCTTCCCAATTCAAAAAACGAAGGCTGGCATCCAACTACTTTGAATATCCTCTTAGGGGGATCATTAGGGATTGCATGCGATCTATGCCATTACTACTACTAGAACTACTGTGTTCGAGATAAATGAAACAGAGCAGGTCCGGATGGCAGAGATCGTGAAGGCAGTTGTGCCGTAGCGATCTCGGACCGAAGGATCACGTGTTCGAGTACCACCTCGAGCATGGTTGTATATGTGTTCGTCCTTCACCAATCATATCATATCACCAAATGATATCATCCTCACAGTTACCATACCGTTAAATGCAATAGTGGTCGCTAATGACCTAGATGTCGATGCGACCTTGAATAACAAAAAGAAATGACACAGTAAGGTGGCGGCCTCAGTAAAGCCGATTATGTCCTAAATGTCGGTCTATCGACGTCGGACGTCTTCCGTTGTGCTGGATTCGCTGAAATGCGAGCGAAAACCCGAACGACCCAATCCGATGGCGTCAGAATGCATTGGCATTAAAACTAAGTGAACTTTCCAGCGTTGTTACTATGGTAATGAGTGCTGTTGATGTCATTCAAATAGACTGGCTCAGCGTTACTTTGCACATAATTAGACATATGTCTACTTTTCAGTTTCACGTAACTGGATATTAGAAGGTCCTATATCATAACAGACGTAGAGGAGCTGTGTTGCCAGCTGCTTGACGAAGAAATATTATACACGATAACAATAATTATAAATTCACAATTTATACTATTACTATCCTTTTATATAATGGTTTAAAATAATACAAGAAACGGCATGCCATGCAGCAGGAGAACCACTTCATAAAGGACATTCTCGTGCCTCGGGCTCCTTTCGTTCCTTTTCGGGCTACTGTGCGCTGAGACACGGGGCGAAGAGATCTGCGGCGCTAGAGGGTTGTTTAACCGCCCCACGTGCCCTGGAGCGGAATGGGTAGGGGCGGGGCGGGGCGGGGCGCGGTGGGGCGGGATGGGGCGGGGCGGGGCGGGGCGGGATGGGGCGGGGCGGGGCGGGGCGGGGAGGGTCTTCGCGGACCGGGCGTCGCGTGGCGGGGCCGGTCAGGTCAGGTTGCGCAGGGTCAGGGTGGGGGCCTGGCGGGGCAACGCGGGGAGAGAAGGAGCGGGGAGGGGCGGCGTGGGGAGAGGAGGAGCGGGGAGTGGCGGCGCGGGGCGGGGCGGGGCGGGGCGGGGCAGGGCAGGGCGAAGTGAGGAGGAGTGAGGCTGGGCGGACACGGGCCGGGAGGGTCGTCGCGGGGCGGGGAGGTGCAGCGCGAGGCGGGGCGGGGCACGTCGGGGTGCGCGGGGTCAGGGAGGGGGCTGGCGGGGCAGCCCGGAATTAGAGGAGCGGAGAGGGGCGGCGCGGAGCGGGGCAGCGCGACGTGACAAGGGGCGAGGCTTGGCGGGTAGTGGCCGTGAGGTGCAGCGCGGGGCGGGCGGGGAGGGTAGGGGCGGTGCGAAGCAGGGCGCCTGGGGAAGCTGCGCGGGTGCACTTCCCGGCACGCGCGCGCGCGGCACGCAATCCCGTGCACGCGCCCGCCCATGCGCGGCTCGCGTTTCTCAGATTGCCCCCGCGGGCTCTCCGCGCTCGCTTGTTAGCGCGCGAGGCGGGGCGGAACGTACGCTGAAGTCTATTCACTTAATGCATCCGTTGCATTTTCCTGTAACATTCTGTCGAATAAGTACCCAGAATTGTTTGTTAAAATCTCCCGTAAAACATAATATAGTTATTTGTATACCAAGGTCGTTATAAGGGTTCTCATGATCGAGCGGCGACAAAAAGCCTGAAGACTTCCTGCCCGAAGGTGTTTTGACGCTGTTTTGGGTGCATTTCATTTGGTATTTCTGTACCTATGCACCCAGTGAGAGAACGAGAAAGAGAGAGAGAGAAAGAGAGAGAGAGAAAGAGAGAGAGAGAGAAGAGAGAGAGAGAAAGAGAGAGAGAGAAAGAGAGAGAGAGAAAGAGAGAGAGCTAACCCACAAAATTCAAATCGTCGTTTTATTGACAATCTCAATGTGTTCCAAATTGAATACGTTCATAAATCGATATTTTGAATTTTGTGGATTAGCTACCTCTCTTACCTGATGCCTCATTTTTGCTATGTAGTGTTTTAAACTGATCTCTCTAACCGTTCTTCCTGTTATTGTTAAAAAATGGAATTTTTTCGTGCAATTTTGAGCCAAAATTAAGAATTGTATTTCCACCTCTTCTGTACTGAAAATCTGTTGTGGGCCAATGTCCGCCGGTTTAGGCGAGGTGGCTTGGCATCGGCCTGCCAATCTGAACATTGTGACTCGATGGACATTCCCAGAGGAATTTGAAGCTCCCGCTTCAGTTTTCTGATCAGTAATTAAGTTAATAGGAATTTACGAAAAGGTACCAAACGTTGATGATATTTCTTTAATAAAATACATTCAAACGTCACTCGTGTAATGCGCGTTTGATGCCGGACTTAGCTTACGCTTAACCAGTGCCTCTTTTACAACTAGGTTGTGGAATACTGCACGCCAGCTAGCAAATACTCGCTCATTCCTCGTTTGTATCGAAATATCACTGCATATCACATCATTACCCATCATTTTACTTTCTCGCCAAAAAGAAGAGTAATGCTGCATAAAAGAACGGCGAATTTTTGGCAGAATAACTGTTTTTATAGAGATAACAATAAAATGGATAATTCTGGTAGCAAAATTTAGAGAAAAAAATCCTTTAACACGTGATGTAGCCAGAATTCATATTTTATGGGTCCTTGATAGCGAAAAATCGATTGACGTCACAACGTCAGTCTGTCTGTGAACACCGCTACCGGCTAAACTGTTCAGCGGATTTTCTCCATTGATATTCTCTAAACAATCTACGACCCTTTGAATTTGAAACCGAAATTTTAATTTTTTGGGGGGAACTTTACATGAAGCCCTTGGATCATTTTCAAAATTTACAGAAAATAGCTCCATCGCTTTTTATTAAATTATGTTATTGGATAGTGTGAAGGACGTTTAAGACAATGATGCAGGTTTCTTGTTCATTAACAAACCTAATTTTTTGAAAACCGCAAAAGTGCGAAACTTTTTTCAGTCTTCACACAACTAAAATATTAAATAGAGATTTGTGATGTATATCCCTGACTTGAATTTGTTTCTTAAAGATAGATTTTAAAATAAGGTCAAATACAATTTATTTATTTACATTTATAAAAATAGGGATTGAACGAAATCTGACGATTTATCATCGGGCAACTTTAAACACCGTACAAATCCACTTATCGCATCAACGCGCCGAGCACTTTCGCATTATTATTGATATTACATCCTCAGATACTTCTTACGTTAAGAGTAACAGGAGAAAGTGTCAGCTCTTCACTACGATAACATCGCTTAAGGCTCTTCGCGATGCACGCGAGCTTGTCTGCCTCGCCATTAAAGGTGATGAAAGTGCTACACTGCGATCGAAGAGCACAAAGTGTCTCCTTCGAAGCGACTGTAGGCAAAGGAGCCACTTGGAAAAGCTGTGCATGCTCTCACACTAGACCTTTAGAATTAAAGCTACTTTATTACACACGCACAAAAAAAAAATTGTCAGACCCATAGACTTGACACATGTTTCTCTACGTATATCGACGTCGTAAATCCGAATCTGAAGCCAGAATTGCATTTACATTTTTTTTAATCGCAAAAATCCACAGTGAAATGTACAATCTACAATGCGACGGTGATTTTTCGTCATTTACAAATACTGGAGGGTGGTGGCACAATTGTAGCTTCATATTCGGATTCAGCGTGTCAATATACATAGATAAACAAGTTTCAAATGTTTGGGTCTGACAACAATCACCGGAAACAAAAAAATACAAATTTTACGATGGGATTTTGTGATTTAAAAAAATGAAGGATATGGGGCAATTGTGGCTTCATATTCGGATTCAGCGTGTCGACATACATTGAGAAATTGTGTCAAGCGTTGTCTGACAACTTTTTTTGTGTATGTGCCTGTGTTATTAATAGGTTTATTAAAAACGACTGCCAACCTAAATGAGATGGCACCGCAATTCTGATGGAAATCTCTATGGTTATTAGTTTCTCGAAAAGCATAATCTTTTCACCTTGTCTTTCTGTCGAAGTAGTCGGTAGCAAACCAACCATACGCATATAAATAATCACTTCCTTTCAGTTTTACTGCCCAGGAACGAGAAGTATTCGATTTTGGTCGCCAACATCTAGTTAGTATTATGGAATAAAAGGACTATATCGCGAATTTGGAATGAGAAGGTTCTAATTGGTTTGGAGTAAAACTTACAGGACTGCATGTGGCTACACAAATATCAATATATTTCCTAAGAAATACGCATCTTTAAGAAATAATAATTAATTTTTTAAGCTAAACAATTTTGTTAGTTTTGAGTAAAACTTACAGGACTGCATGTGGGTACGCAAATATCAATATATTTCCTAAGAAATACGTATCTTTAAGAAATAATAATTAATTTTATAAGCTAAACAATTTTATGTTTATGTAAAGAATTAATTCACTTTATAATTCAGCTATTATATAAAACGTGTACTCGTTCTCAATTATCTAGCCTTCTACACTTACGCTCAATTCCCCAATAAGGGTTAGGAGACTTGCTTTTTTTTATGCCTCTTTTTTTAATTTGTCAATATTCTTGTGCATCGGCGATATCTGAGCGTTGCTCTTAAAATTTTCTATCTTCTCGTAATATTTTCTAACTGTGATAGATTACGACTTGACAGCCTTTCTTGAAGGCTTATTGTATGCATCTCTGGAAGATGGTCATAGCGTGGCGACTCGTGTTTAG
The DNA here is from genome assembly GCA_038098605.1 of Gryllus longicercus. Taxonomy (NCBI): domain Eukaryota; kingdom Metazoa; phylum Arthropoda; class Insecta; order Orthoptera; family Gryllidae; genus Gryllus; species Gryllus longicercus. The sequence continues at coordinate 1,927,083 of JAZDUA010000134.1, forward strand.
GTTGCAATGTCGTACAACCTCCGGGTTATCGGGAATTAATTAGAAATTCACTTCTAAAAATCACAGCTGCGACTCAGCAGCCAATTAAGGAAGGTTACATGAACTTACTCATATTATCAAACATTTTATTTACCATCATGAACGCACCCGAGGCAGTGTAATCAATACATTCGTATGAACTGAGCGCAATAATGATCATCTGTCATCACGATACACTGGATTGCCATTGTAGTTATAAATGTCATTCTGAATGGACAACAAACAGCTATAAATGATCTCGTAAATAACTTGTTGACTAACATGATGAGATATCACTGAGAGACACATGGCATCGTAAAGGAGAACGATTGATTGGAATTACCCATTCAACTCGTACTAATGTAAATTAAATCCCATAGAAGAAGAGAATTCCAATAAGTTGCTCTTGAAACACAGGAGAAAGAAACTAAATGAATAGTGGGTAGACAATTAAGTGAAGCAATCACACTGAGAAGATATAGTACCACAAGTGCAAAAAAGGAGATGATGTTTTAATATAGAATATGAACACTGAATTAACATACCGAGATGCAGAGTACAGAATAAAAGGTCAGTTTACGTCTTAACTTCTGTAATAAGGCGAGAATGACAATTTTTAGGATAATTGTTGAAGGAAAGTGCGAGAAATGAAGAACTGTTCGAATAAGTGAAGAATTCATGATAATGAACTTAACATGTTTTCTCTCAAACAAACATGACATCAAACAACGACCAAAGCCTAAGGCAGAGTACACTGGTCATCCAACGAATATATCAGTTATCTTTACCTGCCTCCAGAAGCAACCCAGGCCTAGACTCTCTGGAACCCATGATCGATGACAGCCACGGGATTGCATTGTTAATTTTCTAATTGTTAGTGATACCGGGCGCGCCAAGTGATAAGGTCATTAATCCCGTATGTGTAGTGCATTTTTGCTTGGTAGGTGGCGGTAATCGTTTCCCGCGGGATGGTCGGAGATCCGGTGCCGACCTACGGTCGGTTAGTAGGGTTTTCCCCTACCAGGTATCTCCAATCAGCATCGTCCCAGCCGGGACAAACTCTAAGCTCCCGACCGGTCTCCCGGTAGTGTGGTAGTGTAGTACATGCTAGTGTAAGCTTGTGTAGGGGGTGAGGCTAGGTCAAGGAGGGGGTGAGGGTAGGAAAGATTGCGCGCGGACCGTGGTCCGGTTGTTAGGGTACTGCTCCGGCATTCGCCTGGTGTTGATCGGAGAAACCACGGAAACTACCAATCAGAGCAGCCGCTAGAATTCTCCTTCAAACAGCAAAAGAACTCGATGTAGCTGACAAGCTAGTGTCGAAAATGTGCCACCTTTGAGAGCGTAACCCTAAAAGCATCCAGTCAGAGGCACTGCAGTGACAACAGCTGATGCCGTGAGCCACCTCTCCCGGCCCAAGGGATTGGAATGGTCCCCTAGTGATTCAGTTACTTCAGATTCTCGTTAGCGCGGCATGCGCGGCCAAATGCCGTTCTATCCCCTTCAGACTCTTTTCAGCCACGCTGTATCTCAGATAATTGCAGGAACAATGCCCGTCTGCGCAGATCTGTCATGGCGATGGTTACAACCACCTTAGTGCACTGCGATGCCGCGAATTCCTGTCCACTCCCTTGAGAAAGGAGCGAGGTACAGTAGGATATCAGTTTGATATACTGCACTCCTACCCTGCGAGTCTCATTCAATTAAATTAAAATTTTCAATTCAATAATGCATTATTTTACGCGGCGAGATTCAGGCCATTAGGACTGCTCTTTCGTCAGGTCACAAATCTCGCTATGTTCCTTTGACTATCTAGCGGAGAAAGAAGGTATCACTCAGGCGACGCAACAGATGAATTAAATTTCGCCCAGAGGGTTCCTTTGAGGTTGAGAATCTTTTACTTGCAGTAAATCTACAACTTGGGACACCCACTGTTACATCCCCTCCGAAAGAAGGGTACGACGGATTGTTTTGCCCTTAAAATCTCGCGGCTTCGGTCGGGTTTGAAACCGCAAAGTTGGGTATAACAGGACGATAGGCTAAACGTTACATCACCGTAGTCGCGAAATTCGTAGGAGATCGTATGAGCTACTTGTAATCGTGTTAGCGAGGACGGACGGGATGATTATTGCGTAAGCGGTTAGTGTCCTGTTGTCAGAGAGAATATCCGTGTATTCCATGAATGTCAAATAGCGTGTTGAATCACTCAATTTGAGTGTTGTTGCATTACCCTTCAGCTGGGCAAGTTGCCTTGTTGTCGTGCCCTGTTTCTAGATCCTCGCTGTCACAGTCCTGCTGAGCATAGCGTGCTTGATTTCTCAACACTTTGCACGAGAATTTTTGAGCCATGCCGGGATGGACCAAACTGAGTATCAGTAACACATGAGCAAGAAACACAATTTCACAGGATATGACTAGTCCAGGTCACTCTACCAGGCATTCTCTTGCGTGTCTCTGCCGCAAACACTGCGTACCAGATATAGCCGTACGTGCTGCGCAAGAAGACGTCGCCAGAACCTGCTTTCATTACTCAACGCCTCACTGTGCCATTCAACTCTCCTCCGCGCATTTCTTTCGGGACACCACCGGGGGCAGGCTGCGCGCTGGTGAAACGCGAGGGGTAGCCTGGAAAGCGGCGCCAGTGGTCAAAAAATGGCGTCCTTGTCCACCCAACGCGAGAGATGGCTACTGGATGCTGCTACAGACACTGTGCGTCGAAAAAGCGGGTGGAGTGCTTTCGTATGCATACAAATGTCAGAGTTGCTAACAAAACTTGAATTGAAACTTGTCACACAAATCCTCTAGGTCACTTCATGACATTAACGTCATTGTCCAGCACCCAAAAATTGCAAATAACAAATGCTCAAGTTTCATGTATCAAGTTTTCAAAGCTTTTCCTCTCAGTGTCCGAGGTTTTAGAAATAAGTTAGAACAAGATAACAGTAACTGATATTAAATGAGTAAGTGTTGTGTAGTGCGGTGTAGTGCTGTGAAGTGATGGTCAGTGTAATTCAAAGCAAAAAAGTGTAGTGTAGTGAAGTGAAGTGCGGTGAACGCGATCAATGCTCTTTTCAATGCTGCTTTTCGTCTTGTACTGTATTGTACGGTATTATTATTATTATTATTATTATTATTATTATTATTATTATTATTATTATTATTATTATTATTATTATTATATTATTATTATTATTAATGTAAGTGTTGTAATTTTTGCAATTATTGTCACTTAACTGCCACCGGGTCATACCCATTTGCAGTTCTAATAAATCTAATCTAATCTAATCTAATCTAAGTAGTGGACCCGGCAATGCTTCGCTTTTGCATTCACACACTACTGGTCACGTGATTGTTAATCACGTTTTAGGCTACGCTCTGCAAACATTTTAATAGATGAAAGAATTTCTCGCGAGTATGGGTTTGTTCTAAGTCCTGGTTTAGGCATGGTTGTCAAGTATATTAATAAATCGTTCTACCTCAAGTTTGAGGATGCATTCGTTATGGTACTGTCTTGGAGAAATTAGATTTACTTATCCGAGATAACGCCCAAGTGATAATAATTCCGGCCGATATTTCACAATAGCAGGCACAGAATTTGCAGGGAAGACGTGCTTAATACTTGAGGGTACGGTGGGTTGCGTAGAGCTATTGTTCAGGGGTGCTTGAGTCAACAAACTCATAAATCAAAATGAACAACACTCACCTTTTTGTCGTTGATCGACAAACTACGCACATTCCCACTGTACTATGCCTATACAGGATGTCCGGGGAGGAAACGTCGAAACTTCGCAAATAAGCTCTCAAGACAATTTTAAGCATATTTTGTGCAATAAACTACTGGAATATTCCGAATGACTGAGCCGCAATAAGCACTCCAAAGTTGGTTTGAAAACATGCTTTATAGGCAAAAATTTGCATTGCAGCAGCATAGAAACACTCCAGAAACATTTGAATTATTTATTATTTACAGAAGATATTAATATCTTTATCAGAATTAAGAATTAACAGAGAAATAAAAAAGAGGTCGAAATGTGTAAATTGGGGATTTTTTGTTTCTGTGTTAATTTTTCTGCGACGGCTGGGCGAACGGGCGGGTAAACGGGCGGGTGAAACGGGCGGGTGAAACGGGCGGGTGAAACGGGCGGGTGAAACGGGCGGGTGAAACGGGCGGGTGAAACGGGCGGGTGAAACGGGCGGGGGAAACGGGCGGGGGAAACGGGCGGGGGAAACGGGCGGGGGAAACGGGCGGGGGAAACGGGCGGGGGAAACGGGCGGGGGAAACGGGCGGGGGAAACGGGCGGGGGAAACGGGCGGGGGAAACGGGCGGGGGAAACGGGCGGGGGAAACGGGCGGGGGAAACGGGCGGGGGAAACGGGCGGGGGAAACGGGCGGGGGAAACGGGCGGGTGAAACGGGCGGGTGAAACGGGCGGGTGAACGGGCGGGTGAACGGGCAGGTGAACGGGCGGGTGAACGGGCGGGTGAACGGGCGGGTGAAAGGGCGGGTGAAAGGGCGGGTGAAAGGGCGGGTGAAAGGGCGAGTGAAAGGGCGGGTGAAGGGGCGGGTGAAGGGGCGGGGAGAGTAGGCATGCGAAAAGGCGGGCGGGCGAACAGGCGGGCGAACGGGCGGGCGAACGGGCGGGCGAACGGGCGGGCGAACGGGCGGGCGAACGGGCGGGCGAACGGGCGGGCGGGCGAACGGGCGGGCGGGCGAACGGGCGGGCGGGCGAACGGGCGGGCGGGCGAACGGGCGGGCGGGCGAACGGGCGGGCGAACGGGCGGGCGAACGGGCGGGCGAACGGGCGGGCGAACGGGCGGGCGAACGGGCGGGCGGGCGAACGGGCGGGCGGGCGAACGGGCGGGCGGGCGGGCGAACGGGCGGGCGGGCGAACGGGCGGGCGGGCGAACGGGCGGGCGGGCGGGCGAACGGGCGGGCGAACGGGCGGGCGGGCGAACGGGCGGGCGGGCGAACGGGCGGGCGGGCGAACGGGCGGGCGGGCGAACGGGCGGGCGGGCGAACGGGCGGGCGAACGGGCGGGCGGGCGGGCGGGCGAACGGGCGGGCGAACGGGCGGGCGAACGGGCGGGCGAACGGGCGGGCGAACGGGCGGGCGAACGGGCGGGCGAACGGGCGGGTGAACGGGCGGGTGAACGGGCGGGTGAACGGGCGGGTGAACGGGCGGGGGGGGGGGGTAGGCGCGCGAAAGGGCGAACGGGCAAGTGAGCGGGCGGGCGAGCATGCGAACAGGCGGGCGAACGGGCGGGCGGGCGGGCGGGCGGGCGGGCGGGCGTGCATTGTCTTAGGGAGTGGGCGACGGGCGTGGGCGCGGGCGCGGGCGTGGGCCCATCTCAGTGCAGCGGGGCGCCCACGGCGGGCAGGCCCCGCAATCAAGTGGCTGAGGCGGAGACGTCTGGGGCCGCCACGCATCAATACGGAATGAGGTCAACTCTGTTAACTGTCAGGGTTGCCTTCTTCCGCTGCCAGATTCGTCAACTCTCATGAACCCACCCTTCCCGGCCAAGACGAGACCGCAGACGGTGCGGGGGCAGACACATTGCGTCCAAACGCATGGAAACGCGGTCAAAAACTCGAATGGGTTCCAATTCAACTAACGAATCTTATTTAGGGTGTAACCTTTAACAACATTCTTATTTACAAGTTGAGCATCATTAGATTGCCATCATCATCAGATGACCTTTGGGAACTTGAGATCTGAAAATGCTATAGAAAACTGCTGATATTATGAATAAAAATACTGGTAAAAACAACAATTTTTTTTTCATTATTCAAATCCTACTTTCAGGTTTTTTGAAGTCGCTAATTTTAATATGATATTACATTTGATATCACAAAATTAATATGACCTTTTGGAAAGTATAAAAAGGTCTATAACACGACGCAGTGGAAATTCAGTGACGGAAATAATTATATGCGTCGTTATTGCCAACAATATTATTTATTAAAAAGCAGCTTTCAATGGCTTAGCCATCATCCTCGGTTTTCTGCTGTATGGAAGCGACAAAAACGACTACCTGGCTTCTATAATACTTATATTCAGTGACGGAATCAGCATCCATGCTAGCCATGCATATTAGAAAATAAATATACACATTTGGTTGAGTATACTCTGTTGTCGTCAGTTAACGTTAATGATTTTACTAATTCAGCTCTCCGAGTCTATTCTAACTATTTTACTGACATCATTATTGTAAAATTGAACAAATCAGTTCTAGACCACTTATTAATAGTTATACGTACTATACGTCAGTGATACCGGAGCTTTCTCTTTCAGACGCTTCAACTGCACTTCCCGCCTATTCATTACCACGCTGCCTCATCGGTCAGCATTTAGTCTTCGTGCTATCACAAATGATTTAACACACGTTCTACCCAATTTCTACCAATACCTAATTGCCGTCGAAATTTTCTCAAATAAAGGTGTCTAAAAATGAGTCATTGCAATCATATTTATCCCACTCTTCTGTTATCCACACTCTTATCAACTGAGATACGAAATTGTGACTGTTTGAGCATCTCATATTTGATTCGCGAAGACAAATAGAACGAAGGGTAAAAATGAATGAAATAGAATGAGACACACTATTGCTTTATAATTGGATGAGACGGGGTTGTCTTCAGAAGCAAATGTTGCCAAGATAATTAAACAAGCTTCTCAATCCTTTTCAGGAATGTTCATCCAAAGATTTAGTCCATTAAAAATTTCATCAAAAATCAGTTGTTCAACTAACTTAAGTTCCGTGGGGCAAGTCCATAGCATTTTCGTTCAATAGTATTTTGTCCATAGATTTTTCAATCTTCAGGAAGATGGTCCAATATATCTATTGACCGGTCATGGTGGAATAACATTCCATTGGAGCAAGTCCATAGCATTTTCGTCAATCAGTAAATTTCAAATCAAAAACCCGTCGAACACATAGGACATTTCAATGGATATAAAGAAAATGGAAGACTGAAGCAATACATGACTACAGTTTCGAAGATGAAGACATATCTATATAGGAAACCATACATTTTAAAACAAAATTTGTAATTGAGTTACGATTTCTGTAATGAACTAAACATACCTCTTTTGGTTCGTATATTTTTCTGTAATATTTCTTCGGCGCAGCTCCTACTATTTTAAGACAATGAAATCCGGACAAAATAAGTCAAGGCTAAAATACAGGACGAAAGTTCACATAGCACTAAAAAGGACTGGACGAAACATCCGTGGACAAAACTTAATGAAGGACAAAGTTACATCAGGGCAAAAATACGCTAAGAGCGAAATGACAATTGGTCAGACACTGTTTGGAGGAACAAGTTCTGAGGAGGTCTGTCAACTTCTGAACCAAGTTTAATAACTGAAAAGAGTGAGTTACGAAATAGAATAATACTTTTATTTTTTATTTTACTTTATATATATATATATATATTGTGGCGTTATGGGATTATACAACCCCATAACACCACCGTTTCGTCTGCATTGAACACCCACGGGCAGCGAGGATAGAAGGCGCAGAAATAGGAGGTGCCTAAACGCGCAGCCTGGTATCCGTTGCCTGTACTAATCAAAGACGAACTAGCAGGCAACGTTTTTCCTGGTGAAGGGTTGAAGGAGGGGAAAAACCCCCGCCACGGAGAATTTCCCCAGGCATCTCACAATAAATAAGCTGACGCGCGTGCGGAAACTCTCTTTTCTTGCCAACGCGCGTCGAGTAAGCAGCTCGTCTGATTGTCGCCGTTCGTCTGGTAAGCAGCATTTTCATCACCGCTCGTCAACGGCAGCTTAGATATTGTTTGCCGCCGCAACGACTGCTAGATAGGAGTTTTCGGCGTCGAACAGACGTGCTAGCTAGTCGTTCGCGAGATTTGAATATTTAGGAAAGTGTTTCCTCAATTAGCATCACGGGAAGTAAAGTTAACCGTTGTGCGGAAAACATTGAAAGTTATTATTTAACAAATTAAAAGTAGCAACGAGCGAGGAACTTGCACTAGTATTCACGGAAGTGCAATAGACATTTTTCCACAATGAGGGCGTAGTCAAAGGCGCCGGTAGCAGCCGAGGGAGAAGAAGAGGCCGATTGGGAAAAGCGAAAGGAGAAGAAGAAGCCGAGGGAGAAGAAGAGGCTGACTACAAGAATGGAAGAGGGCGCGAGAAGACGGCGTACGACGCAGACGCGGGAATCCAGCAACTTCGGTGCAGGAGCCAGCGTGTGACCTCCAAGGCAGGAAACGACAGTTTTCGAGGTAAACTCAAATCCATCGAAAAGTAGGTCAAGTTCGCGACGGCAGGGAAAAGACTGGTATAGGAAAGTGCAGTAAATTGAGGACACGGGTGGTAACAAATTGTAGCATTGCAGGAGAAGATTTTTGATGCATTATTGACTGCCTTAAACATTCTATTGGAACATTTATTATTCTGCTGTTAGCAGTTACAGATAAATTATAATTGAGAGTAGTGCACTTGCCCACATTTTGTTCTTTGCATGTAATATTTTTTTTAAAAAGCAAGAGATTGTAAACTGAATTTGGTTTCATATGCAAATGTAACTAGGATAGCTTAAATTTAGACATAATTAATTTTCAAAGGGAATTCCCAGTGTAGGTTAGAGTAATTGTTTCAGAGAATTAGTTTGAAGAAAATTAAGTGTTCATTCATTTAATGTGCCGTAAAGGTTTCTATTTGTGTTTTTGATTACTTTTGTAAAGTGTGATTCTATTTTTGATTTTTTTGTCATCAACTTATGCCACAAAGTTTTTTTGGGTAAATTATATGCTCGTTTATGTGCAATTTGTGTGATTTTATTGTGTCAAGGGTTCAAACCTTTCTCGTACCCTGAAGATCCTGCTCCCGAGATTTTAAGCTCGCTTCACGAGCATAATATCTTATCAACCCGCTTACAGTTCATGCGGCTGCTAGAAGGTACCAGTTGCGTGTAAGGTGGGTGTGTTAGAATATATATATATATATATATATATATATATATATATATATATATATATATATATATATATAAAATTTTATAATTTTATATGTATTTTATTTCTGAGATTTTGGCCCCGTTTGCGGCATTTGGCCACAATGCGAATCGTAAGCGAGTGCAGTGGCCGGCCGCTGCGCAACCGTTCTGCTAACTGGACCTCAGGCGGCGAATGTCGGTGCTCTCTCGGGATGCAGAAAACGACCATCGCAACGAAGAAGATCGATTTGCTCTTCTTCTCCATTCACTTTCGTCTTGTTGGCAAGTTGGCTTAACTTTATATAAATGTTTATTACAGAGAATTTATGTAGACGGATCACTTTCCGTCTCCCCATTTGTCTCTCTGGTAAACAAAAACTACTTGATAATTGCTTTTTATGGCAGAAAAGAAGAATGGGAGTGGAAGAGTAGTAGAAAAAGAGAAGAAAATGAGTAGAGGGAACACCATATAAAAATGATCTGGAGGGGCTTAAATTTAATAAGTATTTATTGCTTTTAGTATAGGGAAGGGTAAGTATTAACAAATGTGTTTCACAAAATATATTATTTTCCGTTATTCACAAAAGAATAAACAAAGTGAATAAATTATGATTATAAAATTATTAAAGAGTCGATTGGGAATCAATAACTGAATGTGGACTGGCCAATGATCTATAATTAAGATCAAGATACCATTCATTAAAAAATACTAATAATGTTAAAAAATTTTCGATTAAAGTCACAAAATATCTAATAATAAATTATAAATTTGCTTCTTTTCTTTCCTGTTTATCGTTAAGACGTGTAGAAAATTCAAGAAATTGTAATTATGTAATCGCAAGATTACTACATCGCTGAAACAATATTTTCCACAATCAACGTAATGGCCAGATCTTTAAAATACGCACAACAGGTCGGAATTTTCTAATCATTATGAAAACGATGAAGATTTGGAACCAACCTACGGAGAGGCGGTCTCATATTACTGAGAATCGAAATATTTACGAAAATGCAAGGAAGCAGAATTATTTGCAAGTCGTTTAAATATGTGTCATTCTTTGAATACGGCATGATTATTTTGTGGTGTACATTGTAGAAAAATGCAACGCAGTCGATTAAGCAAGTAATTATTTTAAAAGGTGTCGATGCAAAAAAAAAAAAAAGGTTGGAAATCATATACTTCTAATTCTAAATCAGGGAACACTTGAAATTCACATTACATATTACCAGCGGCGAGTTTTCATGGTTACCGTTTTAAATAAAACGAGCGAAAATATTTTACAACTATTAATGTTCACTTGCTCGTACACCACCGTACAATACTACTAGTATAGGTATAGATAATTTCGAATAACGAAAGCACTATACGATAGTATAAGAAGCAAGAGAAGAGCAACGTCTGGCAGCAAAACTGCTTCCGTAATGTCTTTGGCCAGAGGATTCGTGATTCATCTCATGGTGTGCCCCCCACCCCAACCCCCCTCGCGGCTGCTGGGGTAATCAACGGTTTCTTGTGGTTCGCAGCCCAGCGCCGTCAAAGATGCATCACTTATCAAGAAGCTCGGAGCACAATCCATTAAAGGAAACCGTTCCCTCTGTTGGTCAGCAACATCCCCAATTCGCCTAAGGCGTTCGCTACATCACCTGTCAGCATCGTGTGTTTCGTGAGGCGAGCAAGCGTTGCATTCAAGAAAGGCAAACGTACACATGCGAATGAAAAACATTTGGCCTGTATAGAATCGTCCTCCTTTTCGTAAGATGCAGCGTCAACGTTAACGATTATAATTCCTTTAAATTCTAAATTGATTTAGTACAATTGCATTTGGACTGCATGTTGTTTAGGAATGAAAGGCGTATTACCGTTGATTACCCCATCAAGCTACATAACAAAGGTTCCATTTCAAAATATATTGAGTTAGCTTTCAAGTCATTCAAAAAGGCACTTATCAATTGATATTTTATTTGTAACTATTTGTATTAATTGTAATTGAACAATCTATTAAAGGGCTGTTCTACTCATTTCTGAAAAGAATCGGAGAAGCTTATTTTCTAAGACACTTCTTACCCCTCTCGCCTCTCGCCATTAAACAAAATTCCCTATATTCTTACACATATCTCTTTTTTGATTTTAATGGAAAAGTGTCAAAAGTTGCAGCTCCTAGTTGTAATATATCGGGCAGAGTGTCCGTCATTTATAATATATAATTACCTCCCATTATTTCCCATTTCAAGATCCATTACATTGATAGAAACTGACATTCTTGTTACAATTAAAGAAAACAGAAAAAACGATCAAATAGTATGTGGTCATGCTAACAGAACAAATTATCGAGTAATGACCACACTATATTTCATGTCAGGAATATAATTTAATTACGAGAAAACATGCGTAAGAAAGGGTATTGAATAAAATATTGTACATTACACAGCAAAAGACCTTCTTCATGAATCGACAGGATTCCCCGCCTACCACCCTCGGCGGCTTAACTCTCCAGCACGTCACGAAAATATGCTTCCTTGCCTTATGAAGTAAATTACTATTTTGTGTAACCTCTGTCGTCTTCTCGTAAAGTCAGTGAACTTGGATTCATTTAAAGTAATAATTAGTTCCACAAGGAACAATGATACGTTATGTAAGTGATGTTTTTTCGTTCGCTATTAACTGTCGATGAAGTCTCTTGATACGTATCTTGATGAACAAGAGGTTCGTCACGGATTTTACGGTTAACAATCAACCTGTGCACTGTAATATCTAAATGCGTCACGGAGAAATGCATGCACGCTAAATAAGATGCACAAGATATGAAATGACAGAAGATAAGGGAATGCCTACACAGGTCTCGGAAAAAACGGGTAACACGGCATCCATTCATCTTCGGTGAATTCAAAGTGTATCAGAAATAATTTGCATTCGAAGGAGAAACAGTACTAAAAACGAAATTAAGGAACAAAATGTAAAACACTTCATAAAAGCGTGATACATATTAATTTAAATATATAAGCGTAACGGTACTCCAAGATTAACGGTGTGTTTTAAAGCAGGCTTGCACCTACTCTTTCAGCAGAATTATCTCGGAGAGCCACAATATTAACAATTTTCAAATAATACGTTTACAAATAAGTATTCCGTATGATACATATCTTTGAAAACATTGGAAAAAGTATTCAATGAAAATGTAACAAACTTTTACTTCCAATTCGTAAGTTCATTTAAAAGTCATATCGCAGTAAGAATTCGGAAAAGCAAAAAAAAAGTAATATAGTTTGTTACATTCAAAGTTTTAATGACTTTTCACAGCGCAGAGTATAGCAAATCTCTAGAGACGATTCGACCACTTATATTTATTACGCAATTTATCATTTTATCACTCGTTAAAAGATTTCAAATGCATTTAAATATCAACAGTACGAGTAAATATTTAAATATTAATAGGAAATGCGTACTTCATGCTGTCTGTGTGTGAGCTGCAGTAGGTTTCCTGGGCAAATTCGCAGTAATTCACGAGTGGACTCTCTTTGGTTACATCCATTCACATACCAGCGTCGAAGTCCTATCCTCTCCTGTGCTGTCTTATCGGCCATCCTCACCAAGTACCTGAAAACCAAACAAGATAATTAAGGAAATTAATATATATTTTTCAAGCTAACATTCAACGTCAACTGACAATATTCCGTCTCAAATATCCTAAAGAAGAAAACGTTCAAAAGCAAATGCGAAACCAATTACAAATAAAATTCATAAACAAATGAATGACATGCAAGGCGGTGACATTGCAAGAGATAGTAATGAAGCCATTTGCAAATGGGCTAACTGTAAACGAACACAGTGACAAAATGAGTGCATGGACATAACCTGCAATTATATTGCCAGCAATGGCCAAGCAGTAGCTGTCAAAGCGGTCCCTTCTCACAGAAATCTCCCCACATCATTAACTGGCGCTACAGCCTTTCTGATCGTCGGATGAACCCACTTCGCGGTGCGATGCGGTCATCGGCGATGTTCAACCGTTTGAGAAGCTGTCACAAAAATCGGTGGCTGGCCTAGACAGGCTCGCTTGAATCGCCACGAACTCGCGAAAAGCGTTCGTTCGCTGGGGGCCCGCAACCGCGAACCGAGGAAGCCGCGCCTACCGCAGAAAGCAGGGCGGTGGGAGCGGAGCAGAGCGGAGCGCAGCCGCGGAGGACACGCGGAGGGTGGCGAGGGATTCGGGGCGTGCAGCAGGGCAGCCTTCACGCACTACATACGCCTCACGGGCAGGAGTCGACGCGCTGAAAGAGGAACAACGCGAGGCGCCCATTAAAACGACAGAACTGCAAGAGGCGGAATTTCCAGGTGGAAGTTACAGGTATTACAATCATTAGTAGAGCTAGCTACTTTTTCTTCTACGATTCGTATACTTATGACTTGGAAGAGGATTTTGCATATTTGCATGTTTTTTTTCTCTCCTTAATGATATGCATTTATAATGCAAATTCATTTCTTATTGTTTGGAATCAATATTCAAAATATATTTATTCATTTTTTAGCCCTATTGTTTCAATTAAGCATATTTTGACTTAAAGGCAATATAATGACATGCAGTGGAGTCCTGGTCTTCTGAGGTAATTGGGGCTGATGGTACCTCGGATTACAAAAAAACTTGGATTACACGGAAGATAAGAAAATACATAACGGAATCTTTAACTAAAATGCATCATGAAGCCAAGCTTAATGAGAAGATAGTATTAAAGTTGCAGATACGTACACACATGAGCGTAAACCAGTCACAACAATGTAGCACTGACACGCAGTGGTGCCAACTCTTTGAGAGTCAGTTCTGGATTATCGCCACTTGTTCGCTTGTTCGGTGATTTGGTGCACATTAATCCACCTCGGACTGCGTGGAATCTCAGATTAGCCAGGCTCAGATTACCGCGACTCTACTGTAGATAAATAAGTTTGATATACTAAAAAAATCTCTTCTAAAATGTCAACCAAGAGATCGCTTTCGAGTTTAGAATTAGAATGTTTGAAATGAAAGGTATGTTTCATCAGACTGGCGGTTTCTCCCATGCCTGCGCGTCCGACCTTCTCCGACATTTGATTTTCATCCGTCACAGAACAGTAAAACGTTATGTGGCAAATTTGGGGGAATGAAAATTTTCTACTAGAAACTACTGCTACTAGAAAGCCCGAACTCTTAGAATGCTTGTCGTGTTCAGTTAATCCAAAAGGTGTCCAAGGGCCATACAACATGTGTACCATCGATGTTTGAACCCGAAAAGTTAATCGGATTCGGAAGGAATAGACTTTGGAAACACCGCGCTGGAAGGCAACTGTATGCCCCTGAACGGTCGATTTCGTCTGATGTAAGTTGCAGGGACGCGACACATCGGACGCAGTTCTGATGGCCGAATTTCAATGCAATTCTCGTTGATCTTCAGCGTAGCGGTATTAATGGCGGGATATGATGAGATGATGGCAATGCTCATGTGAGAAAAGTAGGTAATTCATAAGAATGAAGATGAGTAAACAGTGCATAGTGAGAAGGAGAGGGAGATAGGGGGAAAGAGGGAGATAGGGGGCGAGGGAGGAAGATGAGGAGAGAGGGGGAGAGTGAGGGAAGAGAGAAAGAGAGGGGGAGGGGAGGGAGAGAGGGAGGGGGAGGGGAGGGAGAGAAGGAGGGGGAGGGGAGGGAGATAGAGGGAGAGAGGGAGCAGGGGGGTTAGATGGAAAGGGGGAAGGAGGCAGTCTGAAGCGAACCAGCGTTGCTTCCACAAATTCCACATGGATTGGCCGGGCTTTGCGCCGTGGCTCCTAGAGATGAAAGCTGCTGCTCCGGCCACTACCGTTTAGAGCGCCCACGTTACAAGTCGCACGTGCATTGAGGAAAGAATGGTGTGTGTTTTTTTGGAACAAATAGCGTTTACAGTCACATTGATGTTCACTGTTTGCAATAAAGTATTTCAAATCCTGAATATATGCAACAGATATGAGATTCGAACGTTCAAAAATTAACAGGCTCTTTGTCATTCGCATCCTGAATTTTGAACATCTCTCTCCAAGCCTTCAGGAGGTTCATATTTCTATTATTTTATTATACATAATGTAACACGTTATAAAACTTTCGTCAATCTTTTTCTACATTTAAGAATGAAAGAGATGTCTTAGAGAGTTACGAACATATTTATTCAGGAATTCTTTGGTTCCTTCACAATTTCCCCTTCTTTGTAGGTTAGTTTCCTATTGTAAATAGCTATTTAAATGTATAATTATCATTCCTTTAATTATAAATCAAATGTACAAGTGTTGTGCAGAATTTTGGGATTTTCGGATTCGAAGTCGTCTTGAAACAATATAGAATCTGTCCCATTTCTATATTGCAATGAGAGCACCTTCAAATTTCATTGTCTTACACGAGAATGGAAGTTGTATCCTTTCACGGATGCTACGGATCGTGAAGAAGAACAATACGGTTTGAAGTGGGAAAACGATGTATGATTGATCTATTTAATCCGAAGCCAGTGCACACAGAACAGAGGGAGAACCAATACTTCATTATTTCTTGGAGGGATTGAGCGCAAGCAGAGTGGATATCAGCGTCAAAAAGATCTTCCATAACCATGATCGTTTGTATAAAACTATAGGTACCTAATAAATAATCAAGTCGTTCATTCAACTTGCAACGAAAAAACGTTATACTGTTCCCTCTCTCACACACTCTCAAATTAAGTCATTAAAAAGAATGCTTTTAAATGAAGAATCCCATATAAAAGATGGAACAAAAGCGAGGAAAAAAGTGTGTAAATATACCAATGAAAATCTGCCTTTTTTTCGACAAATCTAAATATGCTCTTAGATCAACTGCTATGCTAATATTACGTTGTAGAAAGTATTTAAAAATTTAAATAAAGTTTTCAGAGGCGTGAATGCCCTTTTTCAGAACAGGAAAGAAGGATTGGCAAAGGAAAGTACAGGGAAGTCAATCTTTCCACTTTCAGTTGTTGAACGATGGGCATAAAAGATCACAGGGCGAGATATTCCAAGCTCAAAATCGCGTAGATGTCGGCAAGACACATTGACTGAAACATGGAAAGATAAGTAGTGTCAACTAGGGCGCGGCGATCAGTCAATAAGTGATAATAGCGAGATGGCTTCCATTCGATAACGCCCATCACCTCGCGGAATCTATAAACTGACTCTACCGTGAATGTCATGAGTCAAGCGGTAAAGTGGAAGCATCCTGATCCGTTTGCTGCTCCACATGTAAAAAAAAAATCACTAAATTCGGAATAAATTTATCTTAATTTTGGGGGATTAAGTTGGCGTAACAAGACTTTGTTTAAGAGAACGTATTATTTCACTCTTATCACTTATCAGTCCCAAGATAACTAGAGTAAGCAATAGCCAATTTTAGCCAACAGCATCTCAGAAACATTACCTCATCATCTCAAAATCAAGGCTATCTTTATCTTTTTGTCGTTTGTTCCGATGACCGATGAACAAGACGATATTCGAGACGTGAGGTCAATGCGCTTCATCAAATACCAGGAAAAGGGCTTTTTGCTGCAAATTTTTTATACAAACAAATCCTAAACTGTTATCGAAAACGGAAATAAAATTTGTTCAATTCAGGTGGTATTAAATACATGAATTATAATATACTATTAACATGTTATTTTTAATTTATATCTCTCAATTTCTGTAATGAATGTTGCAAAATACACTGTTGAATCTGTGAATGCCTATGTTAATGTCTATGTCTATTTTGACCAGGTTTTGTTTCCAGAAAGCATCTCCCTTGATCGGTAGGAAACAATGCTGCTCCTCCTTTTTAAATTTATTTATAGTCTATGTGAAATTACAAAGTTCAGTTAATGTTCAACTTTACATTTACATTTACAGGCTTACAATCTAACTTAATCTGATTTACTACTAACACTAACCTATGTAGGTTGTCGAGGGGACTCACAGAGCACCTCAACTGATTTAATCTATATTAATGAATATGTCCAAACACACCTGTAACGGACATCTGTTTTTTATTCGAGTTTGACGTTCTGTGTGACCCAGTTTGAGATTTTTGCTTTTGACAATTGCAAGTTCACCTAAAAGGTATTGGCGAGATAGGCAATATGGTCAGTGATTGGTTTGATGTAAAATTCGGTATGTAGTTGCTTGTTGGAGATGAAACAAGGAGCTTCGGTAATGGTTCTTAAGACGATGTTTTGGGTGACTTGCAATTTTTGTATCTTATATTTTTGCAGCAAATTTTCTATATTGGGCAAGATTACAGGAGGGTTAATGATAGATTTATATATGATTATGACATTGTTTAGAGACAGTTTAGTAGTTTCATTTTTGAGCAGTTTTAGTGGACTTTTTATTTTGGCTTTCTGAATTTTGTTGTCTATGCGAGTTTTTCAGTTGAGGATGGTGTCCAGATGGAGTCCTAAGAATTTAACAGTCTTATTATTTGGAGACCATCGAATGATATTATTATTTATTCTTAATTGGATGGGAGGAGAGTGTGGTTTGTGTGTTAATATTTTAGCGGCTGATTTGGTAAGATTGATTTTTATCTCCCGTTTTCAGGACCTACTTTCTAGTGTATGAAGATGTAATTGGATTTAATTTGCTATGAAGTTCAATGGATGAGACATATAGACAGCAGGAGTGTCAGTTGAAATGACAGTTGCAATGACTTCCGCTAATAGGGCAATTTGGGTTAATCTGGAGGTAGGAATGTCCGCTGTGAAGAGATTGTATAGTATTGGGGAGAGGGGGGATCCTTGTGGGAGTCCTGCTCTTATAGAGCATGGGTTTGAGATGTAGTTCTCTATTACGATTGCAAAAGTTCCATTTGTGAGGAAGCATGTATATTTATGTATTTTTTTGTGGTGATGTTGGAGTGCGTACATGGGGGAGGGGATATTTTATGTCATCATGGAGTTTTCGAGATATGGTTTCTTAGTTTTTGGAAAGTGTGAGGATGTTTTTTCTAGCGGCTATATTTGGAACTGAAGGGAAGCTTAGGAAAAAGTCAGGGTTTATTACCTTATTTTATGTTATTTTCCAGAAGGAGGTGGAATCCTTATGTTTTATCCTTTAAAGCTAGCGGTGTGTAATATTGCGCAACAGTTACAATATGAGAAAGCGAGTGTTTTGTACCTTCACTAATTTATTCTGGGCCTTTCTTCCGAGAACTTTCACATTTTTCACATAATATTAACTTGTTTGTTGTGACAAACTACATAGTTAATTTTTTTTCAAATTCGGGAAATACATCAAACTCAATTGATTTCCATCCTCTTAACTCGGATAACAGAATGTGAGTTTTTCAGAACAGACAGCGTTTGAAAAAGTGACGGTTACGGACAACATCAATTAGCGATCCCAGATAACTTGAAATTTTTTTAGGAAATTTATATGTACTATTATGGAGGAAACGCGGAACTTTGTGTCATTTCATTATGATCTCAAACAATTAAAAAATGTAAATTATTGAATAATTCACATTTTACAGACCACAACCCATATGAAATGAGAATAAATATCAGTGCCCTGTTTATTATTCAAATAAAAATCATGCATTATGAGAAAACATCTTTTTGCGCAATCCTCGGTCCAACTAGAGTGAAATGAGTGACTGCATTTCATCATGACGCATAGACTTTCTCCGTGGCCTCCTAGAGAAAGCACGAAAGACAGAAAGAGGTCGGATGCTGGCGCAGTTGGAAGGACGTCAGCAAGCGCGCGGCGCTCCCGCGATGCAGTGGGCGCCAAGTGAGAGCAACAGTGCACACAGCGTCATGGCACACTTTTCCAAAACGCAGCTCTTGGTCTTGTGTCCTGGCTCTAAAGGAGCGTTGGTGACGCAGAGCTGATATGTAGCTTGCGTGGACATTTATGGCATGATAAAAATGCTTCATATCAGTGGTTCTCAAAATGGGGAGCGCGGAAGAGTTTATTTGCAAAGTGACCTCCCTTTGTTTTTTAGTTTTCTTATAAAAATTCGCATTTCTCGTATGTTAAACGATATTTGAAAACCATTAAATGCTATCTTAAAACCGGGAGAAGTGTATCAGGCCGTTAACAGACGTCAATGCAGTGCCTCTGACCGGGAGGTCCTAGGGTTCAAGTCCCGACGGTGGCATGATTTTCGGCAGTAGCTCTATGGCTAGGTCAAATTTAGTTGCTGTCTGGAGGAGGATTTAGCGGTCGGCTGCTCTGATCGGTAGTTTACCGTAGTTTCTCCGATTTACACCAGGCGAATGCCGGAGCAGTACCTTAACGAAAGGGCCACGGAATGATATTTCCTTCCCCTTCCTTGTCCTATCATCATCTCTTACTTATATTCACTTATACTTACATGCCGGGAGAACGGTCACTACCATACACTTCCATATATGCCAGGAGAACGGTAAAGGGAGCTTAGAGCTTGTCCCTGCTGGAGCAGTGCGATGCTGATGGGAGAGATACCTGGTTGGGAAAATCCCGCTAGCTGACGGTAGGTCGACACCGGATCTCATCATCTAGCGGAGGAAAATCATCGCCAACTCCCGAGCAATAACATACTCTACACTTACGGGACTAACCACTTTTGCAGTTGACGCGCTCGAAATCAATAATCAATCAACAACAAAAACATATCTTGAATTCTCAGGTTGAATATGAGTAGTTTTTCTTATTAAAAAACTTTATTTCTTTCAGTTACATCACTTCGAGAATAAGCTCTTTGAATGTTTTCAGAATCAGTGGAGGGTAATGCGGTATTTTTCTGTTGGCATGCTCGGCCTTTATTAACTTCGGTGGCTCTGAAGTGGTTTTGTAATGTATGTAGGTTTTACACGTAAAGTAGCGATTACTACTGAGACAATCGCGACGATCTCTTTTTTTACAATAATTTTAGAACTTCTACTTAGAAACAATAATATTCCTTTAAATTTACTTCTCGCAGGCCCTCTACATAGTTTTGAAAGGAATGACGCAAAAAGTCAGATCAAGATTCTGATGTAAATTTAAATTTGGGGATTCCTGATTCAGGAAAAGTGTTGTTTTTTCTAAAACATCTCTTTGTGAGTTATATGTCTTTCCGTCTGTCCTACTGCGATCAACAGTAGTGCGTAAACCGCACCCAGGATTTTCGTCAAAACTGGTAGGTCGGTTCACCGATCGATTCGGTCGAACTCTTAAGTTCTGCCAATTTGAAACGTATCTTTTAATATTCGAAGACATTTAAAGTGAAGCTTTTAATAACATGTTAAAAAGCTTTTCAAAATTTGCTCAAATTTTCCCTCCCCCTTCTTGCTGAAATAAAAACAAATACGCGATTTTCATTAAAATCTCTGAAATTTCGACATTTGTAAAAAATAACCTTCTTTCTAAACTCACATCTTTAATATTAAAGCTAGAGATTTCTCTGGATTATCAAATGTTGCAATTCTATAAAATGCCAGGAACACTAACTGTTCTACAGCTGTCACGCAGTATTGCTTTTTTGCATTTGATCCGCGCACGAAAATGGTATTTCCAACATTTGTAAAAGCTTGTAATCTCTGGTTCAGGATGATTATGAATATGATGGTGATAAATAAAATAAAGTCCGAAGGCGCGAAGAAGCGCGAACCAAAGAGGGGCAGTAATTAACGACCAGTGAAATAATGCAGACTCTTTGTCAGCGTGCTCGCTTTCCACTACGCGGCACCAGGTTCGATTACCGGACAGGCAAGATTATAGTGTGCGTTTTCCTCGCAATGTCCCAGTAATATGTTGCTGTGTGTATACGATGAAAAAATTCACTTCTCAGGTTGAGAAGACCGGAATACGGCGCCCTACGTGATAACCATACGTACCCCCTTAACCCACGGCTGCGAGGCAGGGACGTCACCGGTAGGCCTGAGCCAAGTATATACATTCATACGAAATAGCGCAGAGCAAGGTCGCGGGGGCGGGCGGGCAGGTGCGTGCCTCGGAGATGGTTTGCTGCGCGTCGCGGCGTCGCGCCGCGCCGGTGCAGGCGAGCGGCGGCAGCGGCGGTGGCGGGGGCGGCGGCGGGCGAGTGAGTGGGCAGCAAAGCGGAATCGATCTGACAAAGGCACCAGCGGCGGCGGCGCGGGGCTGCGAGGCGGCCGGCGGTGTGGCACGTCGCCGGCGGCGCCGCGACCGCAGGAAGTGCCCGTCAGGAATCGACCCCGCTTGGCGCTTGGCAGCCAAGCGGAAAGCGACGCACCGAGATTCTCTGGCGCGGATTAGAGCGGCGACGGCAAGGCGGCGGCCCACTGGCGACCTCGTGCCGCACTGGACCGGGAGAGGTGGCTCAGGGCATCAACTGATGTCCCTGCAGAGCCTGTGACCGGCAGGTCCCAGGGTCCCACTCCCAAAGGTGGCAGGATTTTCAACACTAGCTTGTCAGCTAGATCGATTTCTGTCGCTGTCTGAAGGAGAATTCTAGCGGCCACTGTTCTTTTTACGTATTTCGTGATTTCTCCGACCAGGCGAATGCCGGAGCAGTACCCTAAGAAACGGGCCACGGATCGCGCGATTTGCCCTTCCTGTTCCTTGTCCTATCCTTACCCCGGACTTGTATACAGATACACATACATGCACTACACACGCCGTGAGACCGATCGGGAGCTTAGAGCTTGTCCCGGGAGGGGCGGTGCCCCGCTGGTGGGCGATATATGGGTGGGGGAAAACCCCGCTAACCAACGGTAGGTCGGCGCTGGATCTCGGCATTCAGTGGAGGAAAATTCCGCCACCTCTCGAAGAAAAAAACAGGCACTACACTTACGGGGCTAACGACCTTAGCGGTTGGGACGCCCAGAAACACTAACAATCAAGTAAAAACGCGCCGCCCTGATAGCCCACGAGCTTATCAGCCTAGCTGGATCCTTCAAAAAAACGTCCTTCAGTACTTGCACTCAGAATTCTTACAGTGATGGCGATGCCGAAATCTGCAGTTCAATGTTCGTCAAAGGTCATTAAACTTTTGATCCTCATTGGGAGGAAGTTTCGGTAAAAATATTGGTACTCACAATTGCATGGCCTTGCAGTCAAGTATTGTAACAGTCCTATATCTGCGTTCTTACCTCTGAAGATCTATCAATCCTTATAACATTAACCATTTCTGCCGTGAATTTGGTTATAAATTGCTAGTCCTCTTATGATAGGGAGCAGATCTAAAGCCAAACTACCAACCAGAAGCGAAGCAATTCGTAGGGTGATGGACATCAGAGGAATTATTGAAGTTATTTTAAACGCAGCAAATCTTTGACATGAGTTCGAGTTAACGTCCTTTTCGAAGGATGGAATAAAAAAAAATTATCTTAAAAGTACATGCTTCTGCGGGGATTTTACGCACAAACTCAGGTTTAACGTTGTCTCATCTATTTAAGTCACAGTATTGTAATGCGATGGTTAGATCTTCGTTAGTCTGAGCAGGATCAGATAATTACATGATCAAAATTTGAAACTGATACGAACACAACAGTTACGAAAAAATTCATGAAATGATCCAACTAGTATGTGTTATGACAAACAACTACATTTTAAAATGGTCCCAAAATTCGTAAAACTGAAGGCACAATTGTTACTATTCACTTTTAAATCTCCATTTCACTTAGGTCTACGCTTATCAACTGCCCTCCATTTGGAAAGACATACTCAATTAGAAAGCAATGTTTTTAGTAGGTATTTAAAACCTATTTTCAAACGCGGTCGATGACGTTGCACGTTTCACAAAGACGGTCTTCTTTCGTCGTAGATGGAAATAGGCAAATCCAAAGCCATTGTGTGTCATTCGCCACTGATAGTTTGTCGGCTGCACTGCGGAGGGCCGTGTCTCGTGCATACGAAAATGATTTAAGATGATTGATTAATTGTTTCTGTGCTCCACAAATGGTATGGTCATTAGTGCCGTTGATATAGTGATGGTGAAATCCGACTCCAACCTATATGACGGCTTGCGGGTGATTTATTTCTCGCTCTAGATATCTCCCTCCGCGGGGCACTGTCCAAAACAAGACAAGTTTTAAGATTCTGACTGATCTCTTGACATGAGTAGTAGTGTAATGCGTGTGTGTGTGTAAGAAAAGACTTAGGAAGGGAAAATGGCAAGCAGTTCGCAGCCCGTTTGTTAGGGCTCTGCTTCGGCATTCACCCGGTGTTGATCGGAAAAACCACGGAAAAGTACACATCATGGAGGGCACCCAGCCGCTAGAATTCTCCTCCAGGCAGCGCGACTGAATTCGACCCAGCTATCTAGCCAGGGTCCGCCACCGACGGGTCTCTCTTAGGACCACAAGGTCAGTGTCGCTGGTTATGAACTTAACACAGCCGATATTTCTTAAGAGAAGGAAAATAGTGAATTGCACCAACTGTTTAATATGAAATATTTAACTAATTAAATTACATGGGTTACCTTGGGATAGGAGAAATCGAGACTTATAGGTTCGGTTTCCCCCTTCAGCGGGGCTCCTCGAGCCCTCACTGTAAAACTACACTGTGCTCCAGCTGCTGCCGATGTCTTGGCCTTCCCCGGAGTGTGACATGACTCATGTATGGGCGAATTGGGGCTCCCAGTGACGTGCAGCGAAAGAATCATCTCTAGATGCCAGTTCAGGGGATGAGGTTCTCATACAGGGTCCATTTAAACTTTTTCTCTTTTGGTCGTAGGAGCAGGGGAAATATTATTACGATACAAGAGAAAGAAACGCTGAGAGAATCTTCTCAGAGGAATTTCAATTGTTTTCGCGTAAGAGCACGCATGGTGTAAAATTCTATCAAAGTGAATTTCCTCGTGAATGAAGGAAAATACTCTTATCCTTTTTCCTTCAAACACCGAAGTAAATGTATTTGGTAATTATTTTTAAAACCAACGAAGGTAGCGGTAGCATTAAATAACGACTGAGCTTAGCGGATGGGATTAGGAGCGGCTTGAGTTATTGGGAGGCCGTAGTTCGATCCCCAGGAAGTGCTGGTGATTTGCGTGGTGCGTTCAACGCATGAGAGTTTGTGACACCTTCCGGGATCGAATTCGTAAGCCTACTGGTTTGATCAGTTTATCCGTGATCACCCTGATCGCTTTCAGGGAAAGCCGGATCAAAACCGCAGAAAATTGGCCACGGACTGCATGCGATTCTTCCTTCCCTATACTGTACCCCCTTTTCACCCTTAAGGCCGATTACCTATCCTCAAGTGTCCGATCTCACCTCACGGTAGGAAATCTCTGGCAAGCGTATCCCCACCAGCGAGACACCGCCACAGGCGGGACAAACTCTACTTTCCTGATTGGCGTATGTAGTAGTGTAGCGGTGTGAGTGTCAGTGTGTGTACGTAAGGGGTGAGGATAGGAAGGAAAGACCGCGTGCAAAACGTGGCCCGTTTGTTAGGGGACTGCTCCGGCATTCGCCTGGTGCTGATCGAAGAAGCCACGGAATATAATCGATCGGAGCAGCATGTCGCAAGAATTCTCTTCTAACCATCTAGCTAATGTCGAAAATGCTACCACCGCCGGGAGCGGAACCCTAGGACCCCCGGTGAGAGGCGTTGCAGAGACATCAGATGATGCCCTGAGCCACCTCAGCCGATTCTCTCTTCTTCTCCCGCGAGCCGAGCAACGGTTGACTTTTGAGGCGGCGGCGCCGCCGCCGCCGCCACTACGGCGGAGCGACTCAATCGAGCGACACAGCTGTGACCGCTGTATTTACAGCTCACTGGGACTGCGGTTTTTATGGCCTCCACTGCGAGATTCACAGCGCGGACAAAGATAGCACGGGCAAGGCTCTTTTTACAATTCTCGATAATTCGTTAAAGAACGGTGCTCTTGATTTATAGACGTAATAATTTACGTGTGTGTACAAAAAAACACAAAACATAATCCAGTCACAACTGCAAACATAAAAGTGTTGACAGTTAGCTTTTTAAAATACGAATATAAACGGTTAAATGCTATAAAAATTCTATTTGAATTAAATCAGCACATAAAAGTCAGGATATATGTATACACCCATATATCTATGTGAATTTTTTTCAGCAGATTAGGAGAATCTTTATGTGTAAGGAAACGCAATGAAATGTATTTACATCCCATTGCTTTAAAACGATAAGTATAAAAAAGTAACTTTAAGCAGAACTGATATTTTCAATATTAGAAGCTTATAATGTAATGAATCGTTTCAATTACGGAGGCAAAGGCGACATCCGTTGCATAGAAAGTGCATATCGTTCGTACACAAAACGGCCATTTGCCACGACAAACTAGCTACAAATTGCTTACTGCCTTTTTGTTAGCAATTCGAATTCCGTTCGGCGCTGAGGAACGGCATTCCGGCGAAACCGTCGCTATTAACTGCGCAAACGCCATTAACTCTAACGCGTTTCCCGCTTCCACGGGGCGGACGCAACTATGCAGCGGAGGTGTCTCCCTTTATGGGCGATCACGAGCAGTTCGGACACAGAGCGCGGAAAGGGGCTCTGTCGCTTGCTGCTGCGAGTGCAAGCCGCGCATTCAAAATTTCATATACATACATACATTTATTAGAACTGCAATTGGGTATAACCCGGTGGCAGTTAATGACAATAATTGCAAAAATTACAACACTTACATTAATAATAATAATACTAAGAATGATAATAATAATAATAATAATAATAATAATAATAATAATAATAATAATAATAATAATAATACCGCACAATACAGTACAAGACGAAAAGCAGCATTGAAAAGTGCATTGATCACGTTCACCGCACTACACTACACTTTTTTGCTTTGAATTACACTGACCAGCACTTCACCGCACTACACAGCACATACTCATTTAATATCTTGTTCTAATTTGTTTCTAAAACTTCGGACACTGAGAGGAAAAGCTTTGAAAACTGCTGCAGGTAAACTGTTCCAATCTCTAATTGTTCTGTTACAAAAGGAAAACTTCCCAAGATCTGAATTTTGTTTCCTTTCTCGAATTTTGTGGGTGTGATCGCTTCGGCCGAAATAATTTGTTTTTTCTAGTCTAATCTGAATTTCCTTCCAAGCTGGTTGACCTACGTACGATTTATAAAGAGAGCAAAGCCTCGCCTTTGTTCTTCTCGTTTCTAGAGGTTCCCATGACTTTTTTGTTGCGTTACTTCTATAGGTAAACTTATTCGCTTTCGAATGCGAATCAAAGGCGTGGGTGAGGGGGTTTATGCGAATTCTCGAGCAGCTCTGTGAAGAAACCTGTGGATCAGGACGTAAAAGTGCAATGAAACTGAAGAGAATCTCAAGAACGAGTTGGAATTTTTTAGCAGCATAAACGTCGACAAGCGTTCGTTCGTGTCTTGCGCCGCCCATGTGACATTTTGTTCAAGGGGTTTTATGCCAGATTATTCACCCAATAGAAACAAATGTTACTTCAGTTTTTTAGACAGTTTTTCAAGATATCGAGTGGAAAAATACTATAGTTACAATTTAAAATAAACAATTCAATATCTCTTTAAATAAAATGCAAAAATCCAAAGTTGTCTTAATATTCACCATTATTGAATGAAACCCGTATTTAGATATTGTGAACAATTAAAAACATTTTGTGAGGTCAAATGTGGTCAAACGTTTTGTTGGGCATATTATTTAATTATTCATTATAAATTTCCTTTCGGTCTATTAATCCATTTGTTATGCCTCCAGCAGAGCAGCCAAACTATTTTTTTATCCAAGTTATGCATATTAGTATTAAAAACAATGTCTCTTCCTGGGAGGTTCGAACTCTCCCAGAAGCCTTATTAACAGGGGGCGGATTTCGACGACTTCAAACATTGCCAAAAACGCTCTTAAAATGTTTTTTGAAATAACCTAAAAGCAAAGAAAAATGAAGTAAATTACGCAAAAAAATTTAGAAGTGAAATTGTTCAAGCCTTTGGTCACATAAAAACTTTTTTGGATCTATCGCCCCCCTTCACACTCACATATATACAGACACGCATTCTCTCCACACTCACAAACCGCGCCCAGGCACGCACGCACACAGGAACGCTCACACATACGCACGCGCACGTACACACGCACAGACACACACACTATTTCGCACAGTACAACACACTATTCATAACGTTTTTGGCGCCATCCCTACTTCGCTCCGGAGTGTTCCGCCCCATGTACTGCCCCTAGCCGCAAATACACACGTTCCGCACGCGCGTGCGGCGGTGCGGGCGACCGGAAGGCGGCGCGGGACAGCGCGCGGCCAGGCGCAACCGCCGGCTGAGTCCCCACTCGCGACCAAGGGCGAAAGCGCAGCGGCGCCGCGGAACGGGGCGGGCGCTGAACCCGGGAGCAGCCGGCCGGAGGTAGGGACGTGGCAGTGAAGAAGCGGCGCGGGATGGCACGAGGCGGATTCATTGATTGTTAATGATTCCGGGCGCGTCAACTGCCAAGGTCATTAGTCCCAAAAGTCAAGTGCGTTTCTTTTTCCTAGTTAAGAGGCGGTGAACTTTCCCCGCTGGATGGCAAGATCCGGCGCCGACTACCGTCAGCCAGCGGGGATTTCCTTCAACCAGGTTTCTCCACCATCGGCGAACCGCCCCAGCCACTCGCGACAGATCCTAAGCTCTGGACCGGTCTCCAAGCATGAGAAGTGTATGAAGGAAAGATCGTGCGCGGTCCCTGGTCCATTTGTTAGAGTATTACCCCGGCATTCGCATGGTATTGATCGGAGAAACCACCGTAAACTACCTCAGCAGCTGACTGCTAGAATTCTCCTCCACACAGCGACTGGAATCGACCTAGCTGACAACCTAGTCTCGAAAATCCTACCAACGTCGGGACTCGAATCCTAGGACCTGCTGGGCAGAAACCCTGCAGTGACATCAACTGAGCCCCCTAAGGCGGTCATTTTGAATTCGAAATTGTCATTGAAACATATTGAAAAATAATCATTGAAAAAAAACACACGTACTATGACAGAGCAGTGACACTGAATGCTTCCAACAATTCCCCCGCTCCTTCCCTCCCCGAGCTCCGTGCGCCACTGCGCTGCGGGCTGCGGGCTGCGCCTGGCGCCGGCCGAGGCCTTCGCCCGAGGCAGCGTCACTGGCCCCGCGGCAGCCGGCAGCGGCGGCGCCGGCGCCGGCGTCGACGCCGCGCCGCTCCAACGGGAACGCCGCGCCGTGCCCCGCCGCGCCATCGATCTGGCGCCCCCGCCCCCGCGCCCGCCCGCGCCCCCGCCCGCGCCCCCGCCCGCGCCCGCGCCCCCGCCCGCGCCCCGCTCCGCTCGGCCCTGCACCGCCGCGTTCCGTCTCGCCCCCGCCGACGTCGCGGCGCGGCGCGGCGCGGGGCGGGACGGGGGCGGGGCGGGGCGGGGCGGGGCGGGGCGGGGCGGGGCGGGGCGAGCGAAGGGAGGGGAAGGGGCGCGAGAGTGCGGCGGCCGCAGTGGCGGAAACGGCGGCGGCGGCGGAGGGGCGACGGAGGAGCGGCGCGCGCCTGGAGTGGGCGGAGATAACCCTTCAGGACCCGAACGGCGGCGGCGGCGGCGTGACATCGCGCGCCACGGACGAGGACGAGGACGAGGACGAGGACGAGGTGGACGCCGTTTCGTTAACGCAGTAACTACGCGGCCAACGTTTTCGTCCTAGACAATCTATATCGCATACCATAGGGACGGAGAATTTCAAACAAGCTTGCAGATGCATTCACTTCAATAAGAATATCTCGCGTCTCTCTGCCAATTGCATTAAATGAACAGGAATTCCCTTTTATACTGTGTAAAATGTCATTCAACTTCAGAGACCGGACAAATTTTCCAGTGAACGCGGGTTTCCCTTAAGCGGTTTAGATACATATTTCATATAATTTATATATATATATATATATATATATATATATATATATATATATAAACAAATATGTGTGCGTTTGTCTGTTACATATAGATGCAAAAACTACTCGACCAATTTCGCTGAAATTTTCACATTGTGTTCTTATTAGTTTCGGAATTTTTAAAAAGTGGTTTGAATTCAACAAACCACGCGAGGCGTTATTTCACACAGTTGATCTACAAGAAGAGCTCTATGTCGTTCTCAAAGGATTTTGAAATGCGATCAATGGATATCTTTTTGAACTGCACACCTCGCTTCGACTGGTTATTATTGTAATAAGATTGAAGTAGCGATTTCGAAAGCAGAGAATCTGAGTGAAATGCTGGCGGTTCACAGCATTATTTGAATATTTAAGATTTAAAGTAAAGTGAAATGTAGCAAAATGTAGTTAAGGTGTAGTTAATTTTTACTGAATACATGTATTTTGAACTTGAATTGTATTTATTTAATACACTGCAATAGCGAAGCATTGGCGGCTCCGTTAGCAATGTGTGCTACGTTAGTAACGCTCAACTGTCACATGGTAAACAGAAGAAAACCCATTAACGCACGAATTGGCTTTGGAGCTGTCGGCGGCAGCGGCGGAGCGGCCGGCAGAGCGAGCAGAAACAATACTGCGGAGGCTTCTAGGTGGTTGCCGTGACGTGCACGTGAGAACCCCTGTTCCCGAGTGTTGCTAACGACACACGTTAACTAACGCGCGTCGTATATTAACACTGTATCTTATGCGAAACGGCCCACTAGCCGTTTCGGCCGTTTCGCAAAAGACCCAGAGTTAATTATTTAGACGCATTTCTTAACGCGCGTCAACGAAACGCTCATGTGGCGCAAACCGCAGGGGCACAGTCTGAAAAGAACCACTTTGCGTGTAGGACGACGGCGTCGGTCAGATCACTGTTTACTATGGTATTAATGAGTCTGAACGTGCGAAATATTACGAGCCATAAATATCATCGATAATAATTGTAAATTACAAGGGATCTAATGTTTACATGCAGGTACTTCGTATCACGTGTCAATAACAATGCATTGTTGGTCACCTCGGTGAGAAATATTGGAAGCATCGGCTCACGTTGAGAAACCACAGTGACAGTAAAGACAATGGCCCTGTCTGCGACAGGCAGAATGGGTAGAGATAACGAACTACTGCAAGAATCGACATTAGTTGAGGAGCGTTGTCAGCGGTCGGTACGAGGTGGTTGCCGCGTTGGTAACGCAGCAATTACCACACTGACAAGAAGAAATCGGTTTAACTGTGGGAATGATTACAATACAAACAAGGTCAATCGAGCGTCACTACGGCGCAGGCAAGGTCATGGTTACACTTGGCTGCAGCGCTAATTTTGGATATTACCGAAAGGTAAAGTTTATCGTTTGGTAACTTAGAAACTGGACAGCAGAAACCCTATTGAGAAAAAGGTGTACGAATTTGGAGCAAGAATACACGAGGAGCAACATTAAGTAACGAAGTCAGTAATGGAATTATTACGAATTTTGAACGTAAATGAAGCAACTACGGCACAGATTAGGTCATGATGCGATACTGTGGTAATGTACAAGAAGAAAGAACTAAATAAAGTTTTAGGTCAGTACTCGGTAACTCAGCAGCGGCAGTAGAACAGTTTTCTAGCGGTGTCAATATTGCAATAAATCGCGGGGGCGTCTACGGCAATGATGGCACACTGGCAATAATTTCGCAGGTAGAACGAATTATCCGTATATGAGGACCATAACGTTGATCACGGTAACGGCAATACTAGACATGATTAATATTCCCTAAATCCTGGAATCTGCACGGGGAGCAATAACGGAGCTTGAAACGACATGACTGTACATTCTACAGTCGCCATGACTCAGCAGGTCTGATAAATTGTGTGGAACATAGTTTCGTTGCCTCTGTCGCTGACAGGAATGGCAGGCCGAATCTAAGAATGTTCTTGAGTGCGAGGTCAGTGCTTACGGCAAAGGAAGATCATAATTTTAGTTTACAATGATCGTCGTGAATTTGATTGATTCGTTATTGCATGTTTCTAGGCATATCAACTGCTTCGGTCATTCGTCCCGAAAATTCAGTACATGTTTTATCCCGGAATTGATTAATTAGTGGTTCCGGGCGGACCAATGCTGCCTTCATTACTTCCGTAAGCGTAGTGATTTTATTCCCTCTGTAGGTGGTGATTTTCCCTAGATAGTGTGATCCAGCGCCGACCTACCTGTCTGTTAACGGGGTTTTTCCGACCAGGTATCTCCCACCAGCTGTTCACCACCCCAGCCGCGTCAAGCTCTAACCTCCCGACCGGATTCCCGGTATGTGTGGTAAAGCGGTGCGTGTAAGCCTGGGAGGAGGAGGTGAGGAGAGAACAGGGAAGATGAAGGAACGATCGCGCGTGGTCTGAGGACCGTTTGTTAGAGTACGGCTCCAGCAATCGCCTGGTAATGATTGAAGAAACCACGGAAAACTACCGATCAGATCAACCGGCCGATAAAAGCCTCTTCCAAACCATGGCTGAATATAATTTAGCGATCTGTCGAAAATCCGCGACCTCCCTGTCAGAGGTACTGCAGGGACAAGATTTAAAAAGTAGTGTAATTCGAAGGTAGTCAATACGATGGTGATGAATGCAAAAGTATGCTACGGTAATACCACTGATTACGCAAAAGCAATGACCCTGACATCAAGATTGAATATTACTATGGCGAAAGTGATTAGTAGATACTTCGCATTATGTGCCATTAACTCGCATCGTTAGGCGCGGCGCGAAACAGTCAAGACCAAGGAGAAACTACTGACTAAGAGCATGACTAGGGCGATGACGGCAGAGTAGGCCGAGTGGACTCAGGTCAGTCGCTACGATTTAATTGCAGTGTCAGTATCGGAACAAGCTCAGGAAAATACTCTCCGTCGAACATAATGAAAGAACTATGGTGCCAAGGTCATTGTTACTGGGGCGAAAATAAATAGCAGTGTGTTTGTCAAAAGTATCGCAACGTTGCCGTTCCGGTATCAAATAAATTGCACACGGAACAAAAAGAGAAGGATGTAAGAGGGTGACAAACGAGGCAAGGTAATAAGGTAGGTGTTGAATTAATTGTTTTGAAATGGAGGATAAAACGTGATATAGTTTTGATAAGGAGGACAGAACGATATTTATTTACATAAACCATTTCGAGATATCCATCAAATGGAAGTTAGTAGCAGAGTAAATCCTCAAGGGGCATTCACGAACAAGTAAGTTCTATTACTAGGGCCTGCGTTTGTGATACCTCGCCGACCGGTACACTTTCCGGGCTATGCTAAAAAAATGAGCGTCAGTATTTTTGGATCCGTCCTACAGATGTTTAATTTCCCAAAACTCTCTTTCTTCACTAAGAAGTGCCCGTCACAGTAATGATATACGAGAGACGATGCAATACTAAGTTTTGGGAGAGACTACAACGCAGGCAACGGTACAATTATACTTTACTATAGTGGTGATGATTACGCCGGCAGTACACGTGAATAGCGTTGCAAATCCGGTCGCTTTATACAAAGTTATCACACTGGTCGATAACCATTCAAAGAAGGAACCACATTAAGTATGCGGTGGCGAGTATGATGCAGGCAAGGTCACGGCTGCACTTAACGACAGTGATAAACCCAAACGTAGAAAGAATGAAGTGGTACATATTCCGCAGCGGCCGGTAAGAGAAACAGACAAAACAGAACAAAAGCAACCTTATTGAATCTAAGGAAATGAATTCAACGTTAGTAATGATTGTGTTATTACAAATGTCCTAAATGTGGCTAATTCGCCTATTTAGAGGGTTAATTCGCCTATTATCCAGACATTATTCTGCTAATGTTCCTTTAGCCAGAAGATATTGGCTAAAATAAGGGGATTATAAAACTCCAGAGAACCAAGGGTCTTAATGAAATTCTTCTAACGGTTGTTTTTTCTTGTGTATTTATATTGGGATAAGATTTTTAATTGACACAACTGATCCAATGGCCACCAGGGGAGGAGGCCATTCACTCATTCGAGTATATAAATATTGTTTTCAAGTCTTTTTGTATACGTAAATTCGAAATGAAAGCCGAAAATTGTATCTTATGATGCAAAACGACCTTAAAGAAAATAAAAATAACATGTCAAATGATATGGAAATCCTATTTCAGTATAATTATGTACGAATGAAGCTTGTGTATTGAAAATCGCGAAGGCCGAACGTCGGAGCCTCGTAGCCCCAACTCAGAAATGCCTAGCTAAGCGTCAACTGAGGTGCACGTAAACTCGAAGCTACACTCCTTTCTCTCTAATCATTAGAAACTTCCAGCAGGAGTCCGATTCTTTTTCATCACATATCTGCCATTCCTCCTCACCATAGCGTGCTTCGTCTACCTTAACAACATAGCGTTGATTCATTCACACTTAATCCGGGTAAAGTGCGAAGTTTGTTTAAAGCTGCTCCTACTTTGGAGCTTATGTACGCGTTTGGGATAAGATGAACATTAACCAGCAAATTTAAGAAGTTATTAATATTTATACATTATCCGTAACATGTTTACGTTAATTAAGATGACGATTTCGACAGTTTTTGTTTTTTGGTTTTGTGACGTTAATGTCGTGACGATTGCAGGCCGGCGGACCAGAAATGTTACAGAAAGGGAAAAAGCGGTACACAGTGACGATTCCCGCGAAGACCAAGCTAGAGATGAACAGTGTGGATCAGTAATGTCGTGAAGTTGGAAGTGGCCCTGCTCCAAGTGAGCAGTTCCAAGCTCCCCTGTGAAGAGTCCTAAGCCCTACCACTGACCTAATTCCTTCCCAATTTTGGCCACTGGGTTGTGACGCAGGCGCGCGTAGCTTCCTGAGCTCTGGTTGTCGGCAGCCCCAGCGAGTAACAGACGTGAATACAAAATTGATTCGTGGTTCAAAATAGAGATTGAAAGGTCAAGATTGATGTGTCGGCGTGTCGGCATTAAGACAAACGATACAAAGCCATGCAAACAACGACGAAAGCCAGGATTTCGGTGGTCACGAAGATGCAGCAAGTAGAATAAAATTTGAGACTTAAAGCGATGCCAAAAGGGCGGCAGAAAAATTTGTAGAATATCCAGACGGGAGGGGTGTAAGAGCAGACAGATGCAGCAGATGAAAACAGAAAAATATCCGTCGTGGAAAGGGAAAATGTTTCTATAGTTGAACGACATGGGTACCAGTATTGTAGGTTGCGTTGGAAAAGAGATAGGCAGCGTTGAGCCTAGATGAAGTAAAGGATCCAGAAAATGCAGCATTAAAAATATGTTCACGGTAAACGAATCAGATGGTAGGCAAATGAAATCTAAAAATTGTTCTAACTCCATAAGGAGAGACCGGGATTTAAACTCAAAGGCGAAAACACGGCAGCCGGAGACTGTGACAATGAGAACATTCATGTAGATAGAGTGTCACCTGAAGCAAGCTAACTTTTTTCTATCGAATTTAGTATTGGTCATTAGACGTTAAACTCCAATGTTCAACGAAAACTAAACGACATCGCCGGTTCGATACAGACAAAACGCGAAGAAAAGGAATCACCAAGAGCTTAATCAGGAATCTTCTTTCATACTACAAATCCAAACAAATTAAAATACATTGAAGGCTTCTTTGTATGCCTGAGAGACTCATACGCCGTCAAGTACGTGGAACCGCAGGCTTTGAAGGTATAGGTGATTCCTTCGTGTGCATGTGGGGACGTCAGTTCCTCATCTCACCCCCTTACGTAATCTGAACCATCATCACAACTTTAATTATGAATCTATAATCATCATTGAATCTTCATGATCTCGCTGATCATCTTAATCCAGTAGAAGGGAAAGGCAAATAACCACTCTGATCACCTGTCCAAAAACGGGCAGAATTTTCAGGAGTAATCGTTCTAAATCACCTACGTTCATATATGAGAATAATAATCAAATACTAGTATTTCACTCGAAGCTTCACAAATCGCAACGTTTTGGCATACGTTTATCTGGTTTTCTAGTTACTAAACTGATTGGGTGATTATATACGTAAGCCTTAAGATCCGCCATCATCACCACCACATATATGTTTTATGTAGGTCGCTGCTTGCGGGGACAAGCCGCGGTCTAGACACGGGACCAGAAGCGTTGCTCCAATCTAGGGATAGACTGTGAGTGTGCAATGATTACGGAACGGGACGGTGCGGGGGCGGTGCCTGGGCAGCCTCGACCTCGACCGGCGGCGCCCCCGTGAGGCAGCGCGCGGGGGCTGGGGCAGAGCAGGGGCTGGGACATGGGCTGGGGCAGGCGCTGGGGAACGGGCCGAGGCAGGCATTGAGGCAGGGGTTGAGGCAGGGGTTGAGGCAGGGGTTGAGGCAGGGGTTGAGGCAGGGGTTGAGGCACGGGTTGAGGCAGGGGTTGAGGCACGGGTTGAGGCACGGGTTGATGCACGGGTTGAGGCACGGGTTGAGGCACGGGTTGAGGCAGGGGTTGAGGCAGGGGTTGAGGCAGGGGTTGAGGCAGGGGTTGAGGCAGGGGTTGAGGCAGGGGTTGAGCAGGTGCTGAGGAAGGGGCTGGGGCAGGGGCTGGGGCAAGGGCTGGAGCAGGGGCTGGGGCAGGGGCTGGGGCAGGGGCTGGGGCAGGGGCTGGGGCAGGGGCTGGGGCAGGGGCTGGGGCAGGGGCTGGGGCAGGGGCTGGGGCAGGGGCTGGGGCAGGGGCTGGGACTGGGACTGGGACTGGGGCAGGGGCAGGGGCGGGGGCAGGGGCGGGGGCAGGGGCGGGGGCAGGGGCGGGGGCAGGGGCGGGGGCGGGGGCGGGGGCAGGGGCGGGGGCAGGGGCGGGGGCGGGGGTTGCCGCAGGGGCTGGGTAGTGGCAGGGCCTGCGGGCGCCGCCGGCGCGATGCTCCAGACGCCGCCACCGCGCAAGCTCATTCCGCTCGATACGAGCGCACCGCCTCACCCCGCGCCGCGCCCCCGCTTTCCCGACCCTTGCTGCTCGCACTCTGCTCGCCCGTCACCAGCTGCGACGGTCCAAACTGCTCACCCGCTGCCCACGTCGCCACCCCAACTCAGCTTCCATCTCGCCACCCGCCTGTCCACGTACCTCGCCAACCCCCGCGCCACCCCCCTCACCACCCATGACGCCAACTGCATCGTCGCACCTCACTGGCAGGTCCTAGGTTCGAGACCCGACTGTGGCAAGATTTTCAACAGTAGATTTTTAGCTAAGTCGAATTCAGTCGCTGTCTGGAGGAGAATTCTCTGCCGGCTGCTCTGATCGGTAGTTTTCCATGGTTTCCCCGATCAACACCAGACATATGCCGGAGCAGTACCCTAACAAACAGGCCACGGACAGCACCCGATCTCACCTTCCCCTTCCTTGTCCTATCCTCACCCCTTACACACACACTTACATTAACCTGTACTACACTACCTCACATGCCGGGAGATCCGTCCGGAGGTAAGAGCTTGTCCCGGCTGAGACGGTGCCCCGCTAGTGGGAAGTAACTAGTTGGGGAAAACCCCGCTGGCCGACGGTAGGTCGGCGCCGTATCTCACCTCAAAGCGGGGGAAAGATCACCGTCACGTCCCGAGCAAGAAGCATGTATTACACTTACGGCACTAATGACCCTGGTTGTTGACGTACCCAGAATCACTAAAAAATCAATCAATCAAAACCACTCGCCTTGCGACTACATTGCCCCGCCTGCCAGCTGTACCGAACGGCACCTACCCATCACATACCTTCTGCCGCATATCAAACCCGCTGTCCGCGGACAATTAAACGCCACTTGCCACTTTCCAGCTTCATGCTCTCTTCCCGCCCTTGCGCTGGCTTCTTGTCCACTACACGCTCAACAGCTCACTACTCTGCACTCGCCTGCCCGTCCACCCAACTGCTCATCTACTCCCCGCCCTTCCATCCCCTCAGTCGCTTATCCGGCGGCTCAGCCTGTCGCCCTTTCTACCTCATTCCCTCACTTTCGCTCTCATCCTCCCTTCCTTTCTCGCCCTGCCTTCCCTCTCTTTAGGTCTCCCACCTAACAGTCCGCCCATTCGCCTTTCCTCCCGGCCTGTTGGTCGGGCTTCCATACTGCCATTCTGGCCGCTTGTCAGGCCTCCCCCCGCCCCAGCGCCCCGCTCTCCACCCGGCGCAGAGAGGCGTTTGGAGTGAATGGGGCCCCGCTGCTGCCGCCGCCGCCGCCGCGCGCCGAGCGGAAAGAGAGGGCACTTTTCGGGCATCGCTGCAGCGGACGCGCGTGAAATTCCATTCGCCGACAGAGGCAGCCCCCCCTCTCCCCCCACTCGTCGACTCTTCCGCCTCCCGCTGCAGTGTCATAAGCGTGTTTTAGAACCTTGACCTACTAACGGGGGCGGAACGGTTTTAACGTTAATGAAACTGTTTCCCTGAAGGTATAAACGCGGATGCCAGGAAACAGAATTCACCGAGAGGCGAAAGTTGCTGCCGGAATGAAACGACTTTTGCAGCAGGATTTTTTTTTTCGTCTTCTTCAGACTTGCGAAAACAGAGGTTGATCGCGTAAATAAAGGAAAGGAAGAAAATAAGGAATATTCAAAAATACTATGAGGCATTTCAGGTAAGCACGAGTATTTTTGCTGCTGAATCCTTGTTAATGCTGATTATGTTAAAATATTATTATAGTTACATTAAAAAATACGTCACAAATTACGAACGAAATTTAGAAAGTACATTCCACTTAATTAATAAAAAGAAAGCGAAGATTTTTAGAATACTTTGTTCATATCTCCTCCATTCTTCTGAGTTAAAATGTAAACCAAACCAAAGCACAACAAACTATTTTGTTTCAAAGAGTTGCTCGATAGTCCAACTCTCATTACAACAGTAACTTTTTGTTACAATCGTTTGGCTTCCCATCTTTATGCATATCCTTTTAACTAATTCTGGTAGTTCAACGTCCAATGTAGTTTCACTCTCTGCGTACGTTTTCTTGAGCTTGTGGAGTTTTAGTGAGGTAATTTATTAATTTCGCCAAATGTAGCATTATATAATCATTTATGTTGTCGTGGTAGTGATTCAATTTCTTCACATGGGGCAAGATAAGTAATAAGAGCCCAAATCATTAGGTTATTTGCCGATGCAAATAGTTCCTTTTATGCGGGAGCGCAGTATCTGTATTATCAAAGTTTGCCATAAACGCTTGTGGCCACCTTTATTCATCTCATCTAAATATAGTAAAAGAGAGGGAATAGAAATTGCGGGGGTCAAGAAACCTCAAAGATTGACGCCCTTATGTCACGCCCCTCTTGTCGTTATGTCACATACAGATTTTTTGAACTATTTTTAAGCTAATAAATTAAAAAAAGCGAGTACAGCCAAAATGAGAGTTTTAGATGTATTTTCTTGGGTGTCCGAGACACTGCGTCTAGGCACAGACGCCAACGTTTCGGGCGTCATACTGCGGTCTTCCTCAGGTCGAACTATGGAGCAGTGTCTCCCGAAAAGTGAAGTCAATACTGACACCGGCCTTGGAAGCCTACGCTTTCAGTTTCAGAAGGAGATATACGAGATCAATGGCAATCGGATGCGCGCGCACTACCTCAAGCAATGATCTAGCATGTACACGCGATCATTTTTTCTCCATCCTGACACCACTTCATCTCGACGGCCCTATCAAGCTGATCCCTCAAGCTGATCCCCCACCTTGATACAGAAAATATCTGACGTTGGAGATACAGGGATGGAGATATCCATATGATACCTGCCAAAATATATATATGGTTTCACAAGTTTCATATCAGTTGCAGGCGGATGTAGAAGCAATACCTTACCAATGAGCTATCCTTTCCCATCCTATCACCACACCACCCTCAGGGTAGTGATATTTGGTTCACGCCCCACTGAGCAAGAAATTCCAGAACAGACGTCTGAGAGAAAACATGAGACGATAGAAGAAAACATTCGGTCAAGGATGCACAGCATTTTCGTATCTTCATGCCCATTATCATTTAAGTATCTTGTAATTTTGCTAATCAGTCCAACGCGCGGAACGTATTCACAATACGAAACTCTGAATCATCTCGGAAGCTAACAAGTCACTATCTGTTACTCTATTACAGAAAAAAGTAATTGACCTTCATTTTGTAAAAGGTGTACACATGAGTAGAGAAAAAGTGAAGATTAACGAATGACATTCAACAAGAAAAATACTCGATTAATCACAAGAGATACATGAAGAGTGAGAGTCGATACACAAAACCCCCCTATTAAATTACTGATATCAAGTGCATGATACACTTGCAAGCGAAAAATATACGAGCTTCTTCATTCATTAAGCAGGAAAGTTTCAGTAAACAGTTTCTGCAAGAGCTTACAGACTCCCCGTTGTTCTCCGTGCATGAGCGAAAGCGCAGGGTAAACGAAATGCAAATTCTTTACAGGCAAGCGCTCGTTATGTCTATATGCGCATGTTTCTTTTCATATTCACACACGACCGCAAGTGAATGTTGGCTGTGGACAAGCATGTCACCACTTTTCTGGCTGAGGACATACGGTATTCCATGAAGAAATTTCAATCTGAGATGACAGACATACAATTATAATTCTCGTTTTATTATATATGATGTAGAATGTGTTTAGTAAAAACATGCGATTCTCATAGAAAGTAATTTAAACCTTCACCAATTAGCTCTGCATTAGAAGAACACACAAAGTGCATAATCCGAAACAGCAGCCGGTAAATAATCCGTTTTCCAAAGTAGCTGTTGACCTCAAATTTTTAGTGAAAATGCTACAGTTTTATCACAGCTGAGATGCAATCAGTGCTGTCGCAGTCAGATCGCCTACCTTCCTTCTCTAGGTAACAGAGTTCAAATCTTCGTTAGTCAACTTGGAACATTTATTTGACTAAATGGTTTGGCGCAAGAGAACTCTAACAGCGGACCCCAGCGAATCCCAAAATTCTTAGACCACACCACGAAACAAATCACAAACTTGACCAACCAGGTATCTCCCACCAGCGGACCTCAGCCCCAACAGGAAGGAGCTCTGAGCTCCCAACCGGTCTCCCGGCATGTGTGATAATGTAGTGAATGTTAGTATGTGTAAGTAAGGGAAGAGAATAGGACAAAGAAGAGGAAGGGAAGATCACGCGCGGTCCGTGACCCGTTTGTTAGGGTACTGCTCTCGCATTCGCCTGATATTGATCGGATAAACCTCGGAAATCTACGAATCAGAGCAGCCAGCTGCTAGAATTCTCCTCCAAACAGTGACTGAACTCCACCTAGCTCTGTAGTTAGTGTCGAAAATCCTACCACCGTCGAGACTGGAACCTAGAACCTCCCGGCCAGAGGAACTGTAGTGACATCAGTTGATGTCCTGAGCTACTTCTCTCGGTAATAAGCATTAATGTATATGTAGCTTATTATTATTATCATTATTATTATTATCATCATCATTATTATTATCATTATTATTATTATCATCATCATTATTATTATCATTATTATTATTATCATTATTATTATTATCATTATTATCATTATTATTATCATTATTATTATCATTATCATTATTATTATTATCATTATTATTATTATCATTATTATCATTATTATTATTATTTTTAATATATTTAATGGCAGTCCGGATGGCTGAGATCGCCAATTCAGTAGTGCCGTGGCGATTTCGGAAGGAAGGATCGCGGGTTCGACTCTCACCGTGAGCATGGGTGTATTTGTGTATGTCTGTATGTGTCTGTCGTACTTTCACCTCTCATTATCATCATAATTTCATCTCCCCCCCCCCGAGGACTAGCAACTCTTGACGATAGAAATTGGAGTGGGCATAATACTGATCCCCTGATAAAGTTACATGCACCTCCCACCGAGATAATGGTACTAACCCCCGGTAAATGCAGGGTGCATGCACGCGTGGTTCAAGTCGGTCTATTCGCGAGCAAAAATAATGTTATAGTTATTTGCGGACGGTTCTGAAGCATGTTGGGCTGCAGATCTGCTGATACAGGCGCAGCATTGCTGGGGCCGCCTGCCCCCCGCCCACGCCCCCGTCTCCCCCCACCAAGCGCCACCACCGCACGCAGATGCGATGCTAGGCCGCGCCATTACGCTCAGCGCAATCCCGCTCGCCCCCCCCCCCCTCCCGTTTGCAACGACCAATTACGCGCTCGTTACGACCGGCCATACTCCAATTTGCCTCTCAGCCTTGCAGAGAAAGAAGATGTAAACGAAAAAATGTGTACGAAGAAACAGTAACTACACGACGTTTTATTCTTTGATCACACCTCTTTGTTGAAAGTAAAGCCGGAGTTCGTAACTAGGCAGTATTGTGGAAAGAGTACAGCCCTTTGATAGCCAACAAGATTCTGCCATGCAAGCGCAACAAAATGGATAACAAGAGGGTCATCAAATCTTTTATTAACAATACATAATAATAACAGAATGCAAATAATGATGATGAGTATGAGGATGATAAATTCGAACTTAGATATGTTCCTATGGCACTTTGGTTCACTTCGAACCTAGGCTTCACATCCCCATACTCGAAGGACTGAAGTACATAAGAAATGAGCTCAATATTGATGGGGAATAAGTTCATTGCACGATGGGACGGCGCATAAATTCATGCGCACTGTGACGTTGGACGTGATTGACTAGGAGGGCAGCCACGGAGCGCATTTTAGTTCTAAAGATCACAATATATAGAAAGGCCAAACCAGCAAACCAACCTTCGACATGGCCTCGCCAAACAGACGAAATAGCGTAGCTCTAGGGCGGAAACTTGCTATGTCACTGATTTAAGTAAATTATTTTATTGATACTGAAGGGCAACCAGTGTTCGCTGTAGAGAGCTCGACCCCTGAAGCTCGTCTGCGTTTAATTGCACCCGCGTCTTTACCACTCATATTACGATTTCCCGCGATTGTTGTCGTTGAAAGTTAACTAATAAGAGAATAGGAAGTATATCTTGGAGTAATAAGCAGAAACTTAAAATAAAATCGTATCGTTACAAGATCTTGTCATTAATTCTATATTTTCTGCCAGCAAAGTCTAACTTAAGTTACACAATAATTGTGTATGAAACTCTGTTTAATTTCATTTGTGCTTGTGAGGCGACACTCAAAATTCGCTGACCGACTTTCCTTTTTCGAAATGATCCGAGCCTGGGGCTCATTTGTCAAGACTATCAGATATTGCAGTGTCTCAAACACCTTTTTTACCAATCAACAACCATAGAAAATTATATGAAAAGTGCTTTAAGGTGATTATGTGCACAATTTGAAAACTTGAAGTGATAGAGGTTTTTAATGTTGGAAACTATTTAATTGGTACATTCTTTCTAATTCGTACATTTTGAATTGTAATCAATTCGAGTTCGAGCATAAAGTATATTATTATAAATATTTCTACTAGTACTTATTTATTACAAATAGTTTATAATTAAATTCTTAGACAATCTTTAAAATATGTGATTAACAGTTCATATTTAATATTATTTACAAATCACTGTGAAACGTATTTAATTTTTTAATATAATTGAACCTGAGTATTTTAAATGGGGGGAGCAGGGGCTCCTCTCAATCGACCCGCAATCCAGGCAATCCATAAATAGGCATCTGTTTAGCGTCATCGCGCAAACCCGAGCGTCGGGAGGGCATTTGCACAGCGATCCGGGTCAAACGTGCGGCTGGAACGCGAGGCGTGCCTAGCTGTGCTCGATCAGCCCTTCGAATAGCGCGGGGCGGCGGAGGGGCGTCGAAATGGCAGCGCGTTGGATATGCAGAGCAGCAACACGGAAAGGACACGAAGCGAAAGACAATGTAACAGACATCCCTGCTATTAAAATTTGAGTTTCGTAAGTTTAGGTTAAATAAATAAATACATTAAGCTGTGGACGATTCGTCCTTCATTGTTCTTTTTCAGGGTTTTATGTCTGTATTTTATCCGTTGCATGTACTTTTATTACACATCATCCTGCACATTACATTCTTTACACATTGTGTAAACTTCATGCCCTGTGTTGTTAGGCGGCCATAGCTTTCATCATTGAATATCAAGATATTATTACACATACTCGTATAAATCATACACAATTTAGCAGGTGCCGCATTCACAATTTTTCACTACTGTAAAGAAATTAATACGTTTTGCAATGTTAATAAATATAATTTTTAATTTATTTCCTTACTTACGTAGTAAATAGAAAGAACTGTTATGCTGTGGCAAAAATCGGTGATTTTGTGTTGAGGGACAGTGGTACGGTGGATAAATCTTGTTCCTATGTAGTAAATCACTTCTTTTAAACACGTTGTGAAGTCAGAATCCACGATTCATTGTTTCTTGATATCGAAAAATTGATTGACGGCAAAATCTCTTTAGGAAGAGAATAGTGCCAGCCGAAGGGAGTAAGATACGGAGATTAATCTAACGTAATGTAAACCAGCTCTGATAACTAGTACTACTGAAAGTTACTGTTGGTAATATTATAAAACTAAGTAATATTTTACACAACTATGTATTGACAATCTTCCTCACGAAACTTCATCAGGGAGGTGTTGATGTCTTTCTTGTTTCTTTCTTACAGCTGAGATATTTCATTCTTGAATAAATATGGATCCCAAATACACAAGTAAGCATTTTATATGAGTGTGGCTGAAATACCCCGCTTTGCCGTGAATTTATTAATAATAACCATATTTTAAACAGGGAAAGGAAATGTATACACCCCCGCCCTGTCCCAATCCCGAGCCGCCATTTCCCGGCCTGCGGCCCAGCTCCACCCTGTCCCTGCTCACTCTGCCCCGCCCCGCTTCGTCCTGCCTCATCTGGCACGTTCGGTCATGTTCGCAACTATCACCGTTGCTACCACCATCGTCGCTATGTGCAGCTGTGGGCAACAGATAAATTGTTGCGTTGTATACTCTCCG
Source organism: Gryllus longicercus (assembly GCA_038098605.1). Taxonomy (NCBI): domain Eukaryota; kingdom Metazoa; phylum Arthropoda; class Insecta; order Orthoptera; family Gryllidae; genus Gryllus; species Gryllus longicercus. The sequence continues at coordinate 1,970,799 of JAZDUA010000134.1, forward strand.
GGAAACTTTCAGAAACAATTTTGACCTTCAACTACTTTGCTTAATTGCGGTATTGGAGTAAGTCAAAAGACATTTAGTAGGGAATTTTATGGGGTTTCGGAAATGTCTAATTCACGTTGGTGAATTCACTAATTAAGTGTCGAAAATATTTGCGAAAAAACTAAAAAGCGTGCAGTTAAATTATTCTCTAAGAGGTTGCAAAAGGGAATAGGAGTATATTTTACAAAATCTGAGAGAGTATTTTTTTCTTGTTTGAAGGTCACGTGCACAAAAGTTCATTAAGAGTGGAGTAAAATTGCAGATCTGTATGATAAAACAAACTAACCTTTTTTATATAAGGAAAGATAATCTTTTGTAAAAACATTAACCTACTTGACAGAATATACTACGTTTCTGTACACATCAAAATTAGTATGGCCGTTCCAGAGGTAACACTATGCATAGAAGAAAAATCGTAAAATTTTTAGATCTAGTAAATAACAATATGAAATTTAAAAGGCAGTTATTCTGATATCACAGATAGACACTCCTATTTTAATTATATAGATTTTTAATATAAATTGTAAAATCTCCCTAAATCCTTCAATTTTCAGACTTAATATTACGTTCAAATTCAACTAAAATTGATCTGCTAAGCGTATGTAAATGAATACTCACAGATTATAAAATATAACCACGTAAGTTAAAGATGAGAAAGTTAAATCTTGTCTGTCTCACGCAACGAGATAACTCTCTAGTGTTATTTAAAGTTCATTTGCTGTTGCATAAGAACTGCATATTTCATTTAAGTTCTAATCCATCGCTTTCTTTTCACGTGCGTATTTTAACCTACAAATATATTTTTGAAGTGGATATTCTAAGTTGTGTTTTTTTTTTCCTTTTAGCGTAGCGCCCTGCATTTGTGTTTGATATAGCGACCGCAATAGAACATGTACACTGTCTCAAAGTCATAATAAACCCATTATTGGGAACAGAAGAGGTTATACACCTATAAACGGCATAACCCATTATTTCAATTGCACAAACGTCGACGGATAGATACTTGCAAAACCACAATTGCAAAGTTACTTCACATTTACGTCGTAGTAATTCGAGATCTTCCTTTTTCTTTCGGTAACTTCGAACTATGGAAAACTGTTTTCTTTCACTTCTATATTTCCAAACACTTTGTAAACTCTTTTCCTATTAATACGAATAGGAAGTTCAACAAGGTTAGTTAGTTAGTTAATGCTTTATTTTACGTGTCGAGACACAAATGTCAATGAACACGCACTGTTAGCACTATGCCGTAAGTTGGAACTAGCGTGAGACACAAATCTACGGCTCCAGCCTCTTTTAATCTCACCGCTAATGACATTTCTTACAAATAATAAGCTTCTCCCAGATATTGTGACTCCTAATGAATGTCCAAGAAGAAAAAAACGAAAGGTAAAGTAGAAAGCTGAAAGTTATGAAGGAAACGTGCAACCGAATGTTTGCAAAGGTCAGGTACGTTCACTATGCAGCTCCGAGGAGAAATGAGGAAAACTACAACGAACCACATGTGCTATTTGTTAAGAACAGTAGCTCTCGCCTTATTACTTGCTTAAAGTCATTTATGAAACATGAAATGTGTCAACACTTACGGGAGCTGATGACATACAATAAAATATACTAAGTTTACAAGGATGTGGTTTTCTATGGCCTAAAAGTGAAGAAATAAGCATACATTTCTGATAGATACATCTACTACAATAAAAACTATAAAAACACAAAATACTACATTAAATCTGAAAAAATCAATAGATTCTCTGAACTTCAGAGCAAATCTTTTATAGCGTTTTGGGCTCATTAGGTAAATTTTCATTTAATTAGTGTAATTCTAGGAAAGTCCCTGCCGCATTATTGTTGCTGCTTTGGAAGAATATGTATTTCTGTGCACAGAGCAAAGAGAAAATTTCTCATTGCCTCTTGAAATTTTTCATTCTCTTAAAATATATTTGTACAATTATTTTAAAAAATTGAAATTAACTCGAAAAATCATAATTCTCACACACATTGCACAGTGCATTTTTTGTCATTTATTGAAAAGAAAAAAAATTAATTTCTGCACAACTGCTTAACTGTCAACATTTTTATTGCCAAATTGTAAATAAGTACACATACCAAAACGTCTTTTCAGATTTGATTATTATAATTCTGTGACGATAATGTTCTGTTTACCCTTCACGTCCGGTATTTTAGAGACACGGTAGTTGTGTTGAAACCTCGAGACGAGGGGAATTCATTTACTCCGTAGCATCTCAACTCGAAACAGTATTGATCATCCCATGGGCAGCCCTCGGCCAGGATACAAAGACCAGATGATAATCTATTGAACTGTCAAGGAGAACCTGATACGTCATTGGTTTGACAAGGCAGATTAACTCAAATGTGACAGCTACGGTGAATAACAATTCCGAAATTGTAAGAAACCATTTAATAACTGGGTCAAGAAAGAATAAATGATAAATGAGACTGTATGATTCGTATTAGAAACAATGAATTCACATCGACCAAATAAATTTTTAATATTTGCTGAGCACACGAATCGCTGCAGTCTGTCAATTGTTTTATTATGCAACCCGCTTCACGTTCATGTGTTTCGCTCTTTCGTGTTGCAGCTGCAATCATTGTCAGGCCCAATAAATATTAGCTGGAAAAGCGAAGAGAAAGGGAGAAGAAGAAAGAGGAGCACGACAATAAGGAAATAAGAAAGAGGGAAAGGGGGAAAACAACACGAAGTGAAGAAGTAGAAGTACGAGAAGAAGAGGAGGAGAAGAATAAGAATAGGAGAGGAGAAGAGGAAGATGTGAAGTATAAGAAAAAGAGAACGAAAATAAGAGAAGAAAAGAAAAGGATGAAAAGAAAAGGAGGAAGAGGAGAAGAAGAAAGTAGAAAAGAGAAGAAGAAGAAGAAGAAATAAGGAGAAGAAAAACAACAGTAACAAGACGATCAAGAAAAAGAGTTGGTGTGGACTGTGTTTAAAGGTGGTGCGTGTTGACTGAACGAATAAGGTAAATTGCTTGTTTATGAAGTCCCAACACACCGGGGCCCTCAACAGCTAGAAAAAATAATGTTCGTAAGTTTGCAGGCAATTGAGTATTCTCTTTGAACACTTTTAAAATTCCCACGCAGTCCGGAGCATTAACTGACTAACTTTCAGAACAATACGCAATGTTGTATCCTCTTTGGCACGAGAGCGCGTAGAATTTACTTCCTCTATAGCATCTCAACTGGAGACATCATCTATCATCGACTCACTGTTCGTGCACCTAGATACAAAGGCTAAGAGGGTATTCTATAACGACTCTATAAGATAGTCACGTGCCTACACCATTTTGCAGTCACGTGAGTGAAATGGTTGCTTGGCATAACAGTAGACAGATACGGCGAAAAACAATTCAATGAAATAGTATACTTTGTAAGGTAAAACATTATTCCTTTTTCGAAGTCATATTTAAATATGTATCCGAATTTGCACTTTCAAATACGAGTAAAATACCGAAAATTCTTTTTGACCACATTGAAATCTCCACGCAGTCTGGGCCATCAGGCTTCCGATAGCTCGTGACCTCCAGACTGCACTACTGGGAGATGGTCAAGGTTACTCCTCTTTGCATCACGGGTACCCGGAATTCATTTCTTCGATAGCATCTCAACACGAAACACCATCGATCATCGCCACCCCGCGCAGGGCCGCCGCCACCCTCAGCACTGCTTCCCCTTCGACTCCCTCGCCATCACCGCCGCCCTCCCCCCATCTCCACCCACGGCTAGCCGCCACCCTCCAACCCTTTCCCTCCGATGCCATTGCCACCATGCCACCTTCCCTCCCCCTATCCCAACGCACCACCACCTCGCTTTCGCCAACGCCCCTGGCCACACCATGGCCGCTGCTGCCGCCCTCGACCCTTCTCCGTCCCCGCAGCCCCTTCCCGCACACCTCACCCCACCCTTCCCTTCCCACCGCTTCCCCTCCGACACCCTAAGGCGGCTCAGGGCAACATCTGATGACACTGCAATGTCTCTCACCCGGAGATCCTATGGTCCCACTCCCGACGGTGGCAGGACTTTAGACATTAGCTAGCTCCAATTCAGTCGCTGTCTGGAGGAGAATACTAGAAGCCGGCTACTCTTATCGGTAGTTTTGCGTGGATTCTCCAACCAGGTGAATGCCTGAGCAGTACCGCAACAAACGGGCCACGGACCGCGCGCGATCTTTCTTTCTTCTTCCTTATCCAAACCTCACGCCTTGCACACAAACACTAACTTGTACTACACTACCACACATACCGGTCGGGAGCTTAGAGCTTGTCCCGGCTGGGACGGTGCCACATTGGTGGGAGATACCTGCTTGGAGAAACCCCGCTAGCCGACGGTAGGTTCGCGCGGATCTCACCATCCAGCGGGGGAAGATCACCGACACCACACCAAGTAACAAACATGCACTACACTTACGAGACTAATGACCTTAGTCGTTTACGCGCCTGAAATAACCAATCAATAAAATTAAATTAAACCTACACCCTCCCCCGTCTTCGCGCCCTCCTCGCCCCAATCGGTCGCCCACCCTGCCACCACCAACTGCTCATCTCAATTGGAGCTAGCTAGTGCCGATTCCCCAAAGACACCCTCGCCGCCAGCGCAGCTCCTTTCCGCCGTCCCCACCCCCATCCGGTCTCTCTCCCCCCCCGCTTCCGCCCCCTTTCCCTCCGCCACTGCCATCTCTGGCCTCATCATCCCCGCAGCCGCCGCCGCCGCCACCGCCGCCCCGCAGCGCGATATCCGTCTCGCCAAGAATCCGATAAAGTGGCAAAACGTTCCGCGAAAGCGCGTCCTTGCGTTGCACATCCCCCACTCCGCGTCATTAAGGGCAGGCGCCCGAGCGGGCGCGCGAGTTGCTGCGGGCGGCGATAAACTTTGCACGGCGGCGGTTTGTGACGCGATCGCAGACACAAAAGAGTTCCGACGGCTCAACGCCCTTCAAAGGAGGCCCGTCTACCTCCACCTCGACATTTCTATTCAAACGCCTCCCGCAGCCAACCACCTGTGCGAGCAACACGGCTGGCTCTCGCGCCGCTTAAAACGTCTCTGGTTATTATTACCCGGGAATATCACTTTCTATGAGCATGCGGGACGAATAAAATTGATGTCTTTTCACGAGATGGATGAATCTACGTTAAGGCAATTAATTCGATTACCGCGAGCAATGGTGCAATCACAATAAATGTCTCTACACTCTTACTTACTTTACTTGCCACTCCCGAGCCATCATGAGCAATAGTGTAGGCTGTCTCAAATCTTAAAAGATGTTTTATGTTTATTCATACTATAGTATCGCAGAATGCTGATCATCAGTAATTTATTAATAATTTTTCAGCCAATTAAGACCAAAATAATTCTTAGTCGTCTTTGCTCGGAGATGACATCAAGCACGCAGGAGGTATGTAGTGTTGAAGTTCCCCAGGAGATACAGCTCCGCCAGAATCAATACACGCATGTCTGGCAGATTGCCTACTTTGCAGGGTTGACTCGGAACATTTTGAAACATTAGGTGTTGGCAAGAATATCGCAATGCCCACACAGGAAATTTTGAAATACAGTCAATACAACGGAAATGGGTAAGTAAATGGACAGAAAAAAATAGAATTATCGAAAAATTCGAAAAACTTATGTTCTCTTAAAAAGAACCATTTCTTGGATATTTACGTCAGTTGGAAGAAGATATACAAAATGTGACATATGAAGCAAACTGGACAATTTGCTAAGTCAACTTTCTATTATTGGTGACAGCAGTGTGACCCTCACCAAAAGGAGCAAATGATTGTGGATGAATATCTGTTAATTCTAGACAGTAAATTCAACTTAAAAATATTAATAGGCACAACGTTTCTCAGACTGATGTGCCTGCTTCAACAAAATAATAACAATTAATAATAACATTAAATTATATGAACTCTGTATAAAGTAAATTGTACAAGATATAATAAATAGAAATTCAGACTCTCCTTATCTTAATATCATGATCATATCAACATTGAAATTTTTTATACCCATTATTATTGAATCTTAAGAGTAATAAATAAATTGCATTCAAATTTGAATTTATAGTTTTATTTAATTTTATAAATAAGATTTCTGAAATAATAACTTGGTCAAAAACGTTTGGGTTTTGAAAATCAAACCAGCTCTCGGACCGAGATGTTCTAAGTTTCGATATAAGACTGGCGAATTGTTGACAAAGCTATGTAGCTGTCTGGTTGGTAATTTTCCGTGGGGTGTTTTATGAATAACCGGCGAATGACGGAACAGTACCGAAAAAAGAGGGCCACATACCACGCTCAATCTGTCCTTCCGTTATGCATGGAAGCACTTGAAGTTGGCGCCTGCGTTGCTAAACAGCGCGGGGTTGTACGGCTGGACAGGACGGTGAAGCGGCCTGGAACACGAGCCCGAGGAGAGTCTCTGCTAGTTGCCTGTATGTAAGAAGACACGGGCGCCTAAGCAGACAGACCGGTTTTGTGAGCGAGTTTTGCATGTTTATAGTTGATATTGTAATTCTACGTACGCCGACAGCCCGCTTTTGGATTTTGGTGACTTCGGTAAGATCTGGTAATTCTTCTGGTGGCGACAACAGGGCTTTAATTTTTGGGACACCTTCGGGTTATATTGATTGAAGCATTGTTTTCATTACGAGTTTGAAACTCTGGCATAAGTGCCCAATAAACCTCTGCTAACTGTTTCTGCCTTGTGTGTGTGTGTGTTTTTTTCTCATAACACCCTCCTCATCTTTCTCCTTTTGTCTCCCAGCGGTGCTCAGCTGGGGAGATACCGGGAGGGTGAGATCTTGCAAGCCGTCGCCGAATCTCACTTTCAAAGGGGAGGAATATTACATGCACTATACTTACAGAACTAATGACAATGAGAGTCGACGCACCCGAAAACAGGACTCATTCACCCAAGCATTGCCATTAATATGGAAAATATATACTTTTCAGTTTTTGTGTGCAAATATGATCATAGTAATTTTGCTATATACTGCAATCCACAGTCCCATGAGACAATTTTTTAACCCTTAAGCAAGGTCTTAGGCCCAGGATTTGAAAGGGGATAAGAAAATACTTTCAAATTTTGAGGTCATATATTTTCATACCAATATTATAAAACGTCCTACAAAGGCTATTCCACACTCATTCCACCGAATTCTGCCGAAAAATTGAAGGAAACCTTTTTGTCGTTCATAACCGTAGTGAAAAGTTGACTCGTTCAGTGTGAGCAAGCAGGATACCCACGACGTCGCATCAAGTGAAGGCCCTTTTAATGCGATTTAGTGCGTTTCACAGACACCCGCATCATCAAAACTTTCTCTTCCGTTCTCGTGGAGAATAGCAATTTCACATTTCCCTGCGGCTGCCGCCTGCGAGTTGTGAAGTCGTCCGCTTTTGGAGGAAGAGGGGGCGCGAAACTAAATTGGAAGTTATCAATCCAAAATGAGAAACAATTCAATGAAATGTGAGAACATATAACGTAAAAAAATTATGTTACAGCATATTTTCATATATTTGCAACTTGAAAAATATAGTTACTGCATTGTGGCAAGAATTTCACTTTAAGCTGTTCACAAATTGAATGAAGAGTAATCTCAACGGATGACAAAAAGGATTGAGTAATGAAGGGTTTCGAATAATCGAGATCCGTGGGTATCGGAAAGGAGAGTACATAAATTTGAGAATAAATTCAAGACATCATTGTTGGAGAAGTTATCGAAGTCCTTCTGTATCAATTCCGAAAAATGGAGCACATACCTATAATCCATCTTATTAGTACTCTATGCGTTTTCGGAACATTCGGTGTTGCCAACCGGAATGATCGAGAACTACACCATGAATAACGTCAATTCAACTTTCACTCCACGTGATTGGATTAATGTGTTCCGAAAGTATTACAGAAGTGTGTCACTAGTAGCAATGCAAATGTCTTTGGACTCAAACCAAATGTGTTAAAACATTATCTACGAGATGCAGTTATTTCCGTGATTACAGAAATTGTTCATTTTAATTCCATTTTCACAATTAGATACTGCTGTAAGCACATTTATGGCCATTTTTGTTCTAAGAATGAGTATCAAGTTGTACGATCTGGTTGAAGTGGTTTCATGAATTAATTGACATGTGTAATGCTATAATCCACAAATTACCGTCATTTATTCGAATTATTATAATAATACACTTTTAAATATTTATTAATTCTATGCCACTTATTTTAGGATTTGAGTATTTTATATAAACTTTTTTGGATTCATGTTTTACACACAAAATTGTGATACAAAATTGAAATTCCAAAAATTTCATTATAAAGAAGTCACAGTATTGATGTAAAGAAGTATTGCATGTAGTAGCAAAAACTAATAAATATATGTAAGACGAAGAGGTACACAAAGATACAAAAGACAGAAAGAAAAGGGAAGAAGAAGAAGCAGATGGCAAAAAGAGGTAGTAGAGGAAGAAGAAGAAGAAGAAGAAGAAGAAGAAGAAGAAGAAGAAGGAGAAGGAGAAGGCAAAGAAAATGGGAAATAGAAACACATTAAGAAGGGGAACAGAAAGTAGAGGAAAATGAAAAGAACATCACAAATCCTTTATTCTCATTCCTTCATTTGCAGGGTATTTTTGGTGTAAAACCACGAAGCTGTTGGGGTACAGGGGGGAGGGCTTTCAATCAACACCTTCAATTCAAAGGGTCCTAGCGGGGGAATGTGTGCCACTCATACAACCCCGCCAGCATCCCTCTCCGCCGGGGCCAGGCGTGGGGATTACAAAGAAGGTCAACATGAGAATGAAGAGGATTAAAAGGATGAAGACAAAGAGATGTGGATAGAAAATGAAAAAGAATATGAATAAGAAGAGGGGGAAGAAGGAGAATACGAAGAAGTGACGGAGAAATATGAAACAAGAGAAGGAAGACGTGAAGAAGAAAGAGGAAAAGAGAAGGAAGAAGGGGAAGAAGAGAACACAAGAGAAGAAAGAAAAGAACGGAAAAGAGGGAGAAAGAAAAGAAGGGAGGAGAAGAAGAGGAGAAAGGAAATGAGGGAGAGGAAGTAGAAGAGAAGAAAGAAAAGAAGGGAGAAGAGAAGGAAGAAGAAAATCCGAAGATCAACCCCACTACCATATGCATTGGGTATTTCGATTTGCGGGGGCTAAACCCTCTCCGTCCGCATCCTTCCTCGGGAGAGGCGGCGCCAGGTGCGAGGGGGCGTGTCCCGACGCCGCCCCGCGCCGTCAAAGGCCTCCCCGGCGGAATTATTCCTTCCGCGCGCGTCGCCCGGCCTTTGAAGTCGGCCCGCGCTCGTCAACTATTGATCACGGGGCGGCCCGCCCGCCCGCCCGCTCGCGCCCGCTGCCGCCTCCGATCGCTGGCCGTTGCGGGCGGCGCCGCAGCAATTAGTGTTCTGTGAACGCTTCCCCCCCCTCTGCCCCTCCCCCGCACTCCCTTCGATCGCCCGCTTCAACGGGATGAGACTCGAAACAGCAGGCGACAATCGGTTGCGATGTGACACCTCTCCGCCTACTGCTCAGTTGGCTACACAAATAATTCAAGTGGATGTCGTCTTTACAAACGTTGTTATTTATTCGCTTAGAAACTTTAAGTAGCTTCACGTTAAGTAGCTTATGAAATTTGCCGCGATTATGACAAGACTTAAACATTGAAATAAAAAAAGGCAAAAACGACAACTTGAAATATTCATGCAATACAAACAAAAGCACACCAACTGGTCAATGCCCCAACACTGAACCGCTTTTAACGCGATTCTTAAAAAACGTGTAAAATGTTCATGTAACGGATATCGTACGGTGGATCACAAGCCTCCCAGACGCTCGACATGGTCCCCACCTGATCTTATTCCCGCTCACCGATTGCCCGCTGGATTCTCAACGGCAGACAATCAGCTGCTAAATAGATAAATATGACATCTTTCAATCTATTGCTACGTTGGTCAAATGAGTAATTTAAGTTTATATCTTTACCCACGGTTTAATATCATCGGTTGTGAATCATCGTCATCATTAAAATCAAGATTTCAAATCCAAAAAATAAACGTTGCTAAAGATATAAACGCAAACTCTCTCTAGCCAGTGAATGTCCAAACAAGATTAAATCCTATTTTATGAAAAAATATTTGAATTTGAATTTGAAACAATTGAATTTCATACAAAGAAAGGACAATATTTCCATTGCGTTCAACGAAATTTCATTAGATATATTTCAGCTCACTCAATATTAATTCAAACTCGGAGGTGAAAAGGTTCCAATCGTACTCAGGCTATTATATGGATGCCGACATACTATTCAATAAACTAATAAATCATAATGAAGAATTCATTTTATGAATTTCTTTCGATAACAATGCTTTACAAACAACGCTGACAATGCTTTAAAGACAACGAATTGAAAGTTAATTCACGAGTCGATACTAACTGCTCTTTGATTCTGCTCTATGGAATATTAGTTTCGCTTCCTGGTTGTATCAGGAAGATTAACGCAAACTGCAGTCGACGTGCAGATTCACTAAGAACATTGTGAGAAGATTAATTTTATGGACCAAAACAAATATATGCGTGATTGAAACACCAGAAAGCTAATTGTAATTTCAAGAACGTTTTAAAGTGTGTCAGGATAGTTAAGAGATGACTGTTAATTTGACATTGGAAGATAATGGTTACTTACAACAAGAAATTCTTTGTGGTAGAGATAATGAACTAATTTCGTTTGGTTGTCAAATAAAGCATCCACATTAGCGTTAAAGCATTACGTTTTTATTAATTCTAATTTACCAAGCATGTTGTATCATGCACACATCCCAACCTCTCTAATTAAACTGGGGCGATCTTGCCGCGAACTTACGAACCGAAAGGAAAATTACCATATATAAAGGCGTGTTACGTTACACAGAATTATATGGTTGTTGCCCTGGATTGTATCAGGAAATCTGTGAAAGGTCCCGGGTGTTACAAAGTTTGTCAACGAACATGCTGCAGCAGTATCCGCGATTAAATAACAGAACAGGGAACGCTAGTGGAAATACAGGGACAAAAACTTTAATTTTGTATATCATATCAACAAGCAGTAACTCTATCTTTGTACAAATTTTACTCCCAACAAATGAGTAATACGTTGTATTTGTCGTCCTTACCAAATGCAACGCACAGAGGGAAAGGATATATAAAATGGTCGTGCAGCAAGTGGCAGGCAATAAAATCTGTTCTGTCCACATTGCGTACCGGAAAATAGCCCACAAACTCAGACGCAGCAATTCAGTCGTAAACAGCTTGCCATGAATAAGTCACGGTCCAATCTACACGGGTTTTGTACACGATTAGCACGAACGGAAACGGCAAATAGGTAATTGTACTATTTAGTGACATCAAATCTTCAGGTTTTCTAGAAATTTTCTAGAAAGATTTTAAGAAGAGAAAATATGTCAACATCAAAATTACAGTTTGAAATCTTAAAATGTATTACGGTTAAAACTTTATCTTATAGAATAGAAGTGTAGAATTTGATGAGAAAAAAAGCTTCCATTTTCTAATTTTCAATTCTGTATGTTACGTCATAACATAAATTCAAATAAAAATTTCGGCTTCAAAAGACTCGTGCAAGAGTGAGATAAGTAAATTACTGAAATTTATTTTTGCTTTGAAACTATCTGTACATTTATCTACCAATAAATATTTTCTTGCTGTTTCCCGAATAAGATATCCAGCGATTTCTCATTTATACTTAGGCCAGATCTTCAATGCTTGCCGGATAGAACGCACTGATAGGTGTACCAGGAAAGGTTGATGACTCGCAATGATATGCTCGTAATTGAAACCAAGGGAAGCATGGAGACAAAGATAGACAATATGGTTCTGGAAGAATGACAAGGACGCCATACATTCGAGTATCACGAGCAGGGCTGGAACTAGGAAGAACTCGGTGGCAGAGGACTTCGGCAAACAATGGGCTCAAAACGACATGGGATCAGAACGACAGTAATGAGGAAAGTTCATAAATACTGGTCAGAACATGTAAATAAAGCCAGAATATTAAGTTGTTTAGCCAGAATAATATTTGTCGACGTTTTGGAAACTCGACAGCTTCGACACCTTTAAATGCCTTACAAGTTTCTAACATTTATTCAGACAATAGTTTAGATGTGAGACATCTGTATAATTTCATCCTCAGGGCTTACTCCGTATAACAATTACACACGTGTGTACCTATTGCCTTACGAAAACATGTTCGTGTTTGTCGTACATTTGCATAGGACAATCTCGCACTACATCTTAATCGAGACGAACCTACCTGTTTTGCTGAGTAATCCCTGAGAATGAAATTACATCCCCAAAACTTCGGCAAACATAAACAATTAGTTTCAAATGACATGCATTACCCGTCCACTAACAGTAAAACTTACCCATTATTTATACATCATAAAGCACCGTCGAGGTTCTAAATCAATAAAATAGTACATGTTGCGTAGATTTGTATAGTATTTCTATCGTATTTACTTCGTAGAGAGAGGCAGTTACGTATTGATGCAGGAAAAAGTGTTGATTTTGCGACACTCAATATGTTTTTGGTCCCTGATTCCAAAATAAAGGATTCTTCTTGCTCCAGCATGTAGTAAATTACATTCCCGAATACGTATTTTTGTCAAAATATAGGTTTTCTAGCGCTTTAATACCAAAAGGTTGCTTTTTCTCAACTTGACTTTCTGCGAACAAAACTAGCACTTAAACCGTACAATTTTCACCAAAACCCATATTTCGCGATCAATCTGGCTGGTGAGGCGGCCTTTCAAATTTCAGCCGCGTATTTTAATTTTGGAGGGTGTTTTGCATAAGGTCGCTAGTCATTTTGAAAAATGTCCCCCAAATGCCTATTTCTTTCTTTAAATTTTCTGCTCGATTAGAGCACCACCAAAATGGTGTTCACTGCAATAATGTCTTGGCATTACTTTTACTTTGTATGTATGCAATGGCACTTGTGGAGGTGGTACAAATGGTAAAATTTGAGTTGATTTTACTATCACGAAACGAGTTCGGGCGACTTATTGCGCGAGTATGTTATCCCAAAAATATGGCATAGATCCAATAAATTCTCCGAGATTTAAATAATTGCAAATTCAACTTTCATGTTTGAGCGAAGGAAGGAATGGCAAATGCTTGCATGAAATGCTTGCGGAATCAAAACATTTTTGCAGTTTATAATCACTTTTGACAGATTAACTAGTAACAAAAAATGTATGTGATGTTGTAGTACCTCCAGAGTGGTTATGTAAATACAAGAATTAATCAACATTAAATATGCCTTTGTTCAGATTTTTGTCCACTGGCAACTATTTTTTCGGCGCGAGAGAGAGACAGAGAGAGACAGAGACAGAGAGAGACAGAGACAGAGAGAGACAGAGACAGAGAGAGACAGAGACAGACAGAGACAGAGAGAGACAGAGAGAGAGACATAGAGACAGAGAGAGAGACATAGAGACAGAGAGAGAGACATAGAGACAGAGAGAGAGACATAGAGACAGAGAGAGACATAGAGACAGAGAGAGACAGAGAGAGACAGAGAGAGACAGAGAGAGACAGAGAGAGTCAGAGAGAGTCAGAGAGAGTCAGAGAGAGACAGAGACAGAGAGAGACAGAGAGAGACAGAGAGAGACAGAGAGAGACAGAGAGAGACAGAGAGAGACAGAGAGAGACAGAGAGAGACAGAGAGAGAGACAGAGAGAGACAGAGAGAGACAGAGAGAGACAGAGAGAGACAGACAGAGACAGAGAGAGACAGACAGAGACAGAGACAGATAGAGAGAGAGACAGATAGAGAGAGAGACAGATAGAGAGAGACAGATAGAGAGAGAGACAGATAGAGAGAGAGACAGATAGAGAGAGAGACAGATAGAGAGAGAGACAGATAGAGAGAGAGACAGATAGAGAGAGAGACAGATAGAGAGAGAGACAGACAGACAGACAGAGATCAGGATGTTATTTGCAGCAGCATTCTTTTTCACAGAGGGATAGACTATAAAAAAATTCATCTTTCTTTTCGTTGTAATTCATTCTCGTATATATTGTGGAATGGGGCATGCAATGTTTCTCCACTGTCTTACTTCATCTTACGAGTATTTCAAGTGCCTTAAATGATTGCAGCGAAGAATTATATCAAACATCAAATAATTATAACAGTGCACAGAGGAATGTATTATCGCACACTATCTCGTGATACGCCTTTTGAGGTCACTTGTTGAATGTGTACTTGCGAGTAATGTACGTGTGTGTATGTGTACCTTCACACCAACAGTTATTCAGAGTTCGGAAGAGAAACAGCAGAAACAAAGGAGTAGTAAAATCAGGAAAAGGCGAAAAGAGGAAAAACGCGCCTCCCTCAGCGGCTTGAAACAAATTCGACGTGTGCAGTATTCACTCCGAATGCGAGTGAGTTGGCGCAGTTGGTTACAGCGACTTTACCTCCCCGCCCCAGTTGCTTACAGGTCTTTGCAAGAGTTACACGAGAGCCTGTGCGAGGATGAGAACGAGTTCGGCGTGTGAGAAGGAGGCAGCCTGTGACAGTTAACCAAATGTCCAATTCGTGTTGTATTATACTACCGGCAATACATTTAGAAGGCTCGAGGTCATTTCGCAGGTGCCCATCCCATAACTCACTCTCGCGTCGCTCCTCCTTTCCCTTATTCTGCACCATAGTAGCAATCGACCAAGCATCGCCTCTGTGAATTGGGAAGGAAATATTCAGTCGTGGCGGTGGTACGGAGTCTTCAAAAGTGAAAAGGACTCCCCTAAACAAATTGTCTCCTGTTGTGTAGTTGAGCACAAAATGAAACACGCTCTTTTCTGAAAGTGGCCCTCATTTTCCGTTGTCATGCAGAACCGCACTAAGAAATTACACACAGATACCCAATTAGTAAAGATTAAAGAGTACACATTTTACGTTTGTCTTTTGGTATCTTATCTATGAACTCGAAGTTGTACCGCTCCATTTACCTGAAAATTTATCTTAAGTACGACCTTTAAGTAGTTCTCCTGTTCCTTATGAATTGCAAGTATTTTCTGAATTTTTACCATCTCCATGGAGATTTATGATCAGTTTTCCTTGATCCATTCAGCAAATTCTGAGACAGTCCTATGAATACTGAACGCAGTTTTCCTCCTTCGCAGGCCTCGCCTACTGTTTTCAGTTTGGGCGTTAAATAAATGAAGAGGGAGCGCTTGCGGTGGGGTCGCGGGGGGCGTGGAAGGGGGGCGGCGGAGGAGCCATCGATTAGGGACGGCGCGGGCGCGGGCGTCGCGTGAGCGCCTCCGGGGGCTGCTGACCCCTCGGCGCCGCTTGCGCCGCTGGCGACGCTACGCTACACGGAGGGCGCACCCTCACCCCACGCGCTCCTCTGGCTGCTTCTGCTTCCAGGGAGTTTCGCAAAGCGCCGGAACCGGGGCGCGATTTGGAATATTTTGTTTCGGGACAGTGGCGAATCTAGGGGGCGGGGGCCATGCCCCTCCCTCAAAAGACCTAGAGAAAAACGTTTGTTACCTTTCTTTAATTTCCCAAAAATTTATTTAAATATGTTAGAATTATGTAAATATTTAAAAAATATATTGTGTAGTATCAAATAAACTATAAAAATATACAATGCAATAACAAATACTTTTATTGTTTTACAAAAATCTATGATACCCCCTGGATCCGTTTCTGCATCAGGGGTATAACGTTCAAAAATGTTTAAACAAGTGAACAATTCCAGGTGACATGACCAAAACAAGCGTTTAAATTGCTTTCACGAATTGTGGTTGAGGTGTACAATATGCAAAAATGTGACCTACGACACTTCGTACAATCGACCTCTGTTGCCATCAAAGTAAGCTCGATACCAAATGTAACTGGGCGAAAAACATTCATAACTATTATTTAACAATCCAAGAAGTTATATGTCAAATTCATTGATTCGTATTTACCGATTTTAAAATTTGAGAGTATGAAAATCGTAAATAAGACACCTAAAAAAGAATTACGATATGCAATCGCTGGCAGGAACATTCGGAACAAGCGTTTTCAGCAGGGAAAATCAAACACTCTAAGGTAGGGCGCTCTTCAGCATTCCCTTTCCTGTCAATTCGCCCTCACCCCGGGCGAATTTCCAGCTCTCCACTTTCAGCGTATTTCCCCTCTCTTACAGGTTATAAATGTTGTGGTTGTAGCTCTAGGGCTTATTAAAGAGTTGAGTGGCGCAATGTTGAGCATTTGCAACCCGTTAATGGTAATGCATGCATGACTGAGTGACTCCTAGAGCTTGGTTTTAAGACATTGGATGGAGGAAGTTCCAGCACAAAACCTCAATTTGTCTAAACCGCGTTTAGATCCACATTTTCGACACCGGAAAACAAATGCGTATGGTTAAGAAACCAGTGTTTTTATATAAACATGTGTAAAAAATGTGCAAACGACAAACTCCAAAACTGTTTTCTCAATAGTATTATTCTTTGGAACTACGTTTTACTTCATCCTTTAACGAATGTCCCGCGTACTATATTAAAAATATGTGTAAAGTGTTTTTCAAACGAAAATTACATCGAATTGCAAAGATGTATATCTATAACAAGCCTCATCAGTCTTTTATAATTTATTTGTTAATTTTTGAGAAATAGACCGATTTTGTCGCAAAAGAAACGGCTGAGGTGCCCACGCCGAAATACCGTATGCGTTCCCGGGATAACAGTACGCACGCTAAAACGTCGATATTCTGTAGTGCCCCTTCATATCCATCAGTTGTCGCCCGGCAAGTACTCAGTCGCACAACCTGGAGTCTCGACGCCAGGGGCGGATCTAGCCGACCATTTGAGGCCATCGTACATTTGAGTTAAAATAATAAAAATATTTGTTATTAATTTCTATATATTTTATGGTCTATCTGGATAGCCTGGATCGTGTCGTGGGCGTCTCGGATCGAAGGACCGCGAGTTGCAATCCCGCCTCGGGGATGGATGTATTTGTGATCGTCCTTCACCCTTCATCATCATCATCATCATCATCATCCTATCTCGTCATTCAAGAAGGATTACTAATCCCCTGCGTAAGCAGGAGGTCCTTGCCCTTAATAAGATGTGCTGTTGAACAATTAAAAAAATAATTTGTGTACTGTAGACATACTGTACAATATTGTTTAAATAATTATATAATTCCAAAACAAATATATATTTGAATCAACTTTGCCAAATAAAAAAAGGTACATGAAACCTCTAGGTCTGTCATGGAGGGGCCATGACCGCATGCCCACCCCCCTGGATCCGCCAGTGCTCAACGCATTCCGTACCGGTGACAAGTCTTGAAGCACAATTGGGACACCCGCACGGGGGCTCCAGCCGCATGGATTAAGGCAGGGCTTTGCAACCTGTGCGTCATGGCCACATGGTAGTGGCATCGCGCTAATTTATTCAAAATGATCTTTAAATTTGATTTACTTTAATGCTTGTGTCATTTACACCTACAACATAATTTTGTATTATTACACTATATATTATTTGTAACGTATATCACTTACTCATTTGTGCTGAATCATATGTAACCCTTTATTAACCCTTTTATTTGAAACTTGTTACCAGGGGAGCCGCGGAAGTTTCGTTTAGTTCAAGGGAGCAGAGGTCAATAAAATTTTAAAACCCTTGGGTTAAGGTGAACGTTGAGTGGTGCCAAAAAGCGCTCCGCATGTTTCCTAGGCTTAGAGGGCCCGGAGAGAAGGACGTTGCCCTAAACGTGGACAGAAAAGCCACACATCCACGTTTGCTGCCATCACTAGAGCGTCTCACGCCGGAAAGTCCTAGAATTCTAATCCCTATCGTGAATTTCTTTCACACTATTATGTTGTTATGTCACTGTATTATATGTGAATTTTTTGTAGTGAGATGTTGATACTTTCACCTGATGATTACTACGTCGAGTGTTGTAGTTATAGACAACGGCGTTTGCTGAAAATATATTCTCGCCCTTAAGTAAGTAATTTTTGACAAAACCACTGATTCATATATGAAGAGACAAGGTAATTGTAAAATACCTAGATGAATAAAGAGAGGCTTACAAGAATCACGTGGGTGGGATTTGCTTATTATTCGTACAATTCTTTTGTAATCTAAAATTCTGGCAGCTATAAGATGTATTTCCTCACAATATTATGCCATATCTCAGGCGGGAATGAACATTCGCGAAATATACACAACGAGCAGTATGGAGGCTGACTGAATTTGAAAGAATTCTGAAAGCGTAGCATAAAGAACTTAATTTAGTGTCCAATTCATTTAAATGGACGTTCCATTTAAAGTTTGACTGAATTGAAAGACCTAAAAATTTGGTTACCTTAACATCAGTCAATGGCATACCGTTCATTTTCAATGAAGTGCAGAGCTTTTTATTTGAATTGGAAAACTGCATTTAAACATTTCTTTTCATTTGCAATTAATTTGTAATTACGGAACTAATTTGAAATATCTGATATTATACTGTTTACGGTTTCATTATTGCAAAGAATATTCGTATAATCCGCAAAGAGAACTGTTCTTCCGTTTCTAATCGTATACTGATACTGTATTTCTAACCGTAATCGGATACGGTATACATGGAGGGAGGCAATGCGTAGGTAGGTGTAGGATCTTGCCGTATAGCGGGAAAGGACACCCGGCGCCTCCCGAAAGAAAACGTTCACCAAGGGGGTAGTAATCGTAGTAGTCGTTTTGTAATACGAATAGTAGTCAATGGTCATTTTCTACTGCGGATTTCATAAACATGGATTTTCGCCTCAAGCATGCACGCCGCTCCCCCCCTGATTCGCCAGGGCGGTCCCCAGTTGATTTAGACTCGCTGAGGTAGTGGCGCTCCACCTCGGCGAATATTGTGTAGGGACTTGCGCGCGCCCAGGAGCGATTAGTGCGCATTTCACTCGAACAACTTCAGAGCTGCTAGCGCTCCGCTCAGTCCCCTACCAGTGTGATGCGAGATGGAGGATATTGATGTAAGTAAAATTCGAAACCGATGTATGTAAATGTTCATTATGCATCATTATCATTGTCGTCATTGTCGCCATCATGATCGCCATCATTATCGCCATCATTATCGTCATCATTATCGTCATCATTATCGTCATCATCGCCGTCATCATCGTCGTCATCATCGTCGTCATCACTATCATCATCACTATCATTATCATTATCATCATTATCATTATTATTATTGGCGTATAGGCCATTGACCACGCTACACGATTGACATGTGTAATTTTTCTAGAATCAGCGTTTCAGCTGTATCTCTTAGTACGAGAAGGTTCTTACGCCTTGAAGAGTGAATTAAAGGATGGCGATGAGGGGTGAAGCGACAATCACCAGTAAGACCATGTCTACGCAGGACTCGAACCTGTAGCCTCCTTGGCGCAGACGACGGCTGCCGCAACCATCTGTGCCACGGGGCCGACATTATTATTATTATTATTATTATTATTATTATTATTATTATTATTCTACAATATTCTACAATACTATAATCCGTGCCCTTTCTTTGAGAGTAATCCAAATATTTTGAAATGTTTGTAAAATTTTTCAAATGAATGAACATGAATCCGTTTTACTTAAAACATTGTGAGAATTAACCAAAGCTGAAAACCCTGGAGGGGGTAGCCCCCTAAGTTTTGCTTACGAGGTAACACTTTCAAGATCATCACTTCGAAAAAAATTCTGCTTTCGGTTCGGTTAACAATCTATTTGATTTTGTCACGTTACGACACTGCCCTCCCCCCCACAAAGGTCCTTAGGCCGAAACAAAGGGCGCCCCCCCACCACCAAATTAATAAAGGGGACACGATTCAATACATAAGGTATAGATTACCGGGAAGTCCCGTTCCATTTACTCCGTTCACAAAAATGGGGTGGAGAAGCGTCCGTCGGCGATGATGTCAATGGCCGAAAGGCCCAGTGGGGTTAGGGAATTAGTAATAGGCCACTATTAGTACTTGGAGGTGGCGCTCAGATTTTAATCCAAATGCCAGTCGGAGGAGCCGTCCGCCCTGAAGGAAGACGAGAATGTGATCAAGTCACTGAGTTAATCACCGGGGCTCGAGGCTACTTTGTCAAATGGACAGTGCACGATTGAGTGGCATCCCGTAATTAAATGGTCCGTAATGTAGCGTAAAGCAATGTCTTTTTTCTTCTACGTGCCGCGTTGCAAATCTCGGTCGGTCCAAGTGGAATTTATAGAGGAGCCAATGAGTACGCGGCAAGTTAGCTCCAGTTTCCATGCCTCTGCATTTCACCAATGCTCCATCTTCATTCTTATCACATCAGCATCCTTGTTCATGTCACGGTTGAATCATGTACAAGAATTCGTACTACATTCCTGGCAATAATCAATCCTCCGACTACTCGCGTACCATCAGCCAGGACACAACTAACGAACCTCATCTTTTAACTGAGCCTATTGCGTAAATGCGGCTGTCAAAAGCCAGTTGATAGTGTTCATAGCCGAAATAGGGCAAAATTGGAAAGTGACCACAAGTTCGTTAGTAGATGTTGCCCTCTGAGAAGGAACAAGTTTCCACAGCCCAGATAACACGAAGACAATAGATACATAATACAAAATTTTAATACTTGCAAATATTTGTGATAATGCTTGTTTGCTAGGCACACATTAAATAGAACGCAAAAGCACGTACATACGATGACTACTATTTAGATCTATATCATTCTAATGATCTCACAAATACCGGAGGAAATAAAACATTACTAGAAAGGCGGCGACCAGAACCCTTCCAGAAAGAGCTATTGCCCGGTTTCAACTACATACTTTTAGATACTTTACATCAATCGTGATTTTTCTGTTATGATTCCAAACTGGTCTTTGTTCAACTAGATTTGAAAATTAAATTCCACAACAGATGTGCTTATTATGCCTTTATGAAGGCAATACAAGTATTGTTAGAACCTACAGTACGAAGTAGGTCTTTTTATGCTAATTACAATTGAATTATGTTGCAACCGGTGCACAGTAAATCGTTGCAACGAACCCAGCTCCATGTGACCGTCCACTCCATTCCCCATTTTTTAAAAATATTATTGATTGATGGATAATGATATAGTTAAGTATTTAATACTTTACCATACGTTGTCATGGCTTACGTTTTCTATAAAGCGGTTGATGTAATTTAAATACACTACACATAGCATAGGAAACTACAAGGGACCCTACAACAATTACCGGAGAAAATGTTCAAGAAGGCTCCAAAAGAGAATTTACTTTTAATTCTTGTTGAGAAGTCATTTAATCACCAGGTTGTATCGGTCTGCATATTTTATTTAATTCAGTATGTAATAAAAAAATATTAGAGAAGAGGGCGATGTGTTTGATGATCGACTCCACTCTCTACCCGAGGACAGGTAACTGCGGTAACAGGACGGTAATAGGAGGCACACTTCTCAGCCCACGCCCACTGGGAACTCGCTTCAAGGTGACCATTCGCATTAGGTGACCAGAGGAACAAGAAATGCACGCACACTTCCTTAGCATCGTCTATTAATTAGCATATCTCCTTTGGTCATTTAACGGGACACTTCATGAAACCGAGATTAGTGTAATTTTAAGAGTCATTGCAACTCAAGTGTTCTGATCATCTTTGGCCCTCTATTAAAAATAATTAGCAGCTTTGTAATTTATGAGAGGTAATATTAAAACTATATTAGAATGGCCCAGGATTTATTTATAGGCAGTTTGTTTGTATTGATCCAACGTTTCGAAACCTATTTTGGTTTCTTTTTGAAGGTGTATTCTTGTAATTCACAATCAAACAAATTTTATAATTTCATAATAATTGGTTGATAAATCTGTGGACCAAAAGGATAAATTCTTTTATTTAAATGTGAAGGTGGTTAAATTTTTAGTTAAATTACTGTACAATGCAGGTCTGAGTCAATTGACGCAGATTTAAATAATTATTTGAGTCGTCATTGCCAACAATATTATTTATTACAATAGCAGCTTTCAATGGCTTAGCCATCATCAGTTTTCTGCTATATGGAAGTCACAAAATCGACTAATTATTATTAATTACTTCATTGTAAATGCCAACGAAAACTCACCACAATACCAATGACTTAGATTTACTTATTTAGTAAATAACTATTATTGCGCATGTTTTGTTTTGAAGTAGCACAATTCATCTCAATGCAGTTCTTGTCCTTCAACAGCGATCGTTCATTTCCGTTGTACATAAAACATGGAAAAGACGCTATGGGCTCTACGATCTCAATTCTAGAGTTTGACATCACTAACTCAAAACCGATATCAATATATTTTAATATTTAAACGTGCATTGTCAGAGAAAGTTTCATGAAGTCCAACAACAAAACATGATCCACTCTCTGGGATTAAACAATTCGTAAAAGCAAACGTTCCTGCTCTACAAAAACTGACAATTGTTGATCCAGAAGTAGAGGTGATTAGATGTAGATTTATTAGTCTGGAACACGTTTGGCAGCGCCGTAACATTCAATGTCTTCGGAAGATGGCAGCAATCTTATGTAACCTTGCCAAACCATACCGGTTCCATTTTAGCTAACCAAGGCCACGAACACGTTACATCCCGACGTAATAATTTGGAAATCAGTCGAAAAGCTGTAATTAACAGCTTAAAAATAACAAGCGAAAAAGAAAAGTCCATTCAATAAAAAAAGTGTTTCCACACTCTAAATTGAGGCGACACCCTGCAACACATTCCGCAACAGACTTCTTTGCTCAGATCACGCAACTGCCAATAAAACACCCTAGGTGACTAGTTCACTCTGAAATAATGTTAAAGTTTAACATGGCTACACCACGAAAAAAAAGGCATCACGGGTCAATTGGCGAGTATGTTTTTATATCCTCCCTTCACGAAACTTTCTCTTCTTTCACAAGGGTGGCAGCGCCGGATTCGGTGTACGCGTTGCGTTTATTCTTTATGGAGCGCTGGGCCGCGGACGCCGGCGGATGGGCGGGTCGCGAATCCCGGTGGGCACAATATCATTTTTACTTTCCCGTATACGTACGTATATACGGGGTAATACACGTAGTATGCGGAAAGTTATGTAATGATGCGGAAAATCGGATTTCGACATTTCAATGAAAATACACGTTTTGAGGTCTGATACCGATTTTTGTTTGTTTTTTTTGTTTGTTTGTTTTTGTTTTTTTGTTTTTTTCCGCCCGTCAGTCTATCCGTCTTGTGTCTGTGAACACTACTACCCCATTAACCATGCGTACGATATTTTCCAAATTAAAAAAACCTGTCCATCTGGCTTGAGTACAAAATTTTGAAAAAAATCTATAAAATTTGGGGTTACTTAACATGAAACCCTTCGGACATTTGCAAAATTTTCTCAAAAACGGCTCGTATTTTTTTTCTTTGAAATTCTTGCAAGATACAGTATCAATGTAAGTAGTACAGATGTAATAATTCGATTCTACTTTTAGGAAGCCGAAAAAATAAGTTTTTTTAGTGAACTCTGGGCGGCGATAGATGGCAGCTGGCAAGAGTATGTGGCAAGTCCGAATATGTAGCCGAGACCAATGGAAATAGAAAACTAATACGGGGAAGTCTGTGCCATGCTGTAGTACTACTAGTTTTCTGCCTCTCATGGAGGTTTTAGAGCAAAAACCGTATTCAGAACAGAAGGTGACTGACTGCAATAATAAGGGAGTGCGTCCCTCAATTGTTGGCAATTTTCATTCAAGTTCAAGTCGGTCACGAGTAGATGTGAGTTTGATTACGTCAGGTATGGACGCAAAAGCACCACAATGCAATATACAGGTTCAGATATGTGATTGATTCATATGTATACATATGTATGAGATAACAAGTCTTTTATAAAAATAAATATGTCAAAAATATGAATCTCGAATCGAGTACCGTCATTGTGACTATCCAGAAATGTTATGTTTAACTATTTATATCATATCACATTTGCTGCCTATTAATACAACGTTGAAGCCTATTATCACAATGCATGAGTAAAAAAAACATTACCTGCCATCTAGATTCTTGCTGCGTCCTTAGTAATGGTTTTGTATTAGGAAACATTCAGAATCTATCCGGAAAGTAAGTGTACTATTATGTTTTGTCCCATTTTCTGGCTTGCTTTGAAGCATGTTGTTATAATAATAATAATAATAATAATAATAATAATAATAATAATAATAAATAATAATAATAATAATAATAATAATAATAATAATAAATTTTTCGTTTTGCAGAAATAAAAAAATACACCCGAATGAGTATCTGCTTGTATTTGAGTTTTTATTTTGAGAAACATACAAAAACAAAACTGAAATGACACACAAAAGGCTAGTTACATTATATAAAAGTAAAATTTATACAAAAATGGTAAAAAAAACCATACGAAATATACACATCGTATGTTGTAAAAAAAAAACAAAAGCTGACCACCAAAAACAAAACAATCTTATTATTATACATATAGAAAGAAAAAAATTAACAAA
The DNA here is from genome assembly GCA_038098605.1 of Gryllus longicercus. Lineage (NCBI taxonomy): Eukaryota > Metazoa > Arthropoda > Insecta > Orthoptera > Gryllidae > Gryllus > Gryllus longicercus. The sequence continues at coordinate 1,995,377 of JAZDUA010000134.1, forward strand.
GGATGAATTGTTTATATTTTAATTAACCACAACGAAGAAGAAAAACAATTGTCCATCACGAGTGCTTTAGTATGGTTTTTGAATTCGTTTGAAGCTTAATTTACTTCAGTTTTATGAGATTGCGATTAACAGTTACGTCAGCTCTTTACTATTGCGGCATAGTACGAAGAAGACTCTTCGACGCCCAGCAATATCGATAGCTATTTCTTCCGCCCACCGAGATAGGGCAACGGCGCACTGCGCGTCGTCGCCGACCGGAGCCAGAGAAGTAGCACGCGGAGCGGCAGGGGGTGGGGCGGGGGGACGAGGGGACGGGGAGCTGGGCTGGGGGCGGAGAGGGGCGGGGCCGGGCAGGGGACGGGACAGGGGCGGGTAAGGCGGAGGCGGGGCCGGCGGGGCCGGGCGGGGCCGGGCGGGGCCGGGCGGGGGCCCGGGCGGGGCCGGGCGGGGTGGGCGGGGGGCCGAGCGGGGTAGGGCGGGGGGACGGAGCGAGGCGTGGCGAGGCGGGGTGCGAGCGGGGCGAGGCGGTGCGGGGCGGGGTCCGGAGCGGCGCAATGCAACGCGGCGCTCTGCGGGGAAAAGTCCATTTTTTTCCGGCGGCGCTGGCGGAGGTCGCCGACCTCCAACAACGCGGACCTCGGCCCACACACGCACACAACACACACGCGCGCGCGCACGAGCACACACTGGCCCTGATGGCCCTTGCCCACGCGCGAGGACCGGCGCGGCGCAGCTGGAGGAAGAAGGGTCGATCGCTCGAACTTACACGCGACATTCGCCTCGCCGCTGGCCACTCGGGACGACGAGATTTCGCCAACTCCTGCGACGCCGCGCCGGAGCGAGCCGGGCTGTAGGGCAGACCCCTCGCCGATCCATTCTCTCCGACGGCCGATCACTGTGGAATTTGTCTGTGTGTGTAAATGTCGTTTACGAGGCCAGAGTCATCTTCGCTCTCCGTGTGATGCCGCTTCGAAGACAGGTGCCGACGTTTCAACCAATGGTCTTCTTCAGGGCTGTGGGGTGTGCAATGGCACCGAAGTCCTGAAGAAGACCACGATATGGTGGTTGAAACGACGCCACCTCAGCCTTCGACACAGCGTCACCCGGACAGCCCAAATCGTATGGGCGTGTTTAAAGGACACAGCCGTTTTGTGGCGATTTTTCGCGTTTCCTCTGCCTGCCATTTCACTAGTGTTCCATCATATCGTAGCTTCATTATCACACATCCATCAAAACATACTCCCATCCCTTGCCATAAGGTTTTAAGCACCGGTAAAACTATGAAGCATGAACATAATGAAAATTTCATATTGTTGGTAAATAAGAAAAGTGACAATCTCAAAAACCATTTTTACTTTCCCGATTTCTTGGTTTGTAAGGAGAGAAAGTCATGTAACTCTGCAAAAAATCGATGTCGAGTTTTTTTTGGGGGGGGTTAAATCTTTAATTTTTGGAAGTTCTTCACATAAAGGTTGAAGGGCAGACGGATGAATAAATGAATGAATCAATTTAGTCAATGGCTGGCTGGATAGATTTCTACCCGATATCGGATATCACACTATTTCATTTTTGACATCGTGTGGTGGATGACAATGGTTGTGTGGTTATGTTCTAAATTGATTCAACGAATTATGGGCGTCAGGGCCGGAGGAATAGGGGGATGCATCTCCCCAATGTTTGTAGTATTTGAATGCTATTGGAGGGGACTCACTAGTACAACACCTTATCTGTTGAATCGCACCCTCAAAAGAAAATTGTTTCTGGTAACGTCTATGCAAAAGAGGGGATATTCTAATTTGCTAATTATTCATTTGTTTGGGAACTACTTGATTATTTTCTTGTTTTGTTTTGATGTGATACACAAAAAGTGTATGCAAATCGCTTATAAAGTTACATTTTTGTATGAATAAGAATTCCCGAACGAGCGACGTACGGAGCTCTTTGATGATTGCTATTCCCACAAAAAGTCTAACAATGTAAATTAGTCCCGTAATATACTATTTTCATGCGTCTTGGGTAGGTGAAGATGAAATGCGTCATGGAGAGGTGAAGCATGGGGCTGATTGGAAGTCTTCTTGCGATGAACACATGTTCAGATCATTTATGCCCTCCGCGGGGACCGAAACCACAGTCTTAATTGAAACGCGCACTCAGGTACAACTGCCTTAAATCTCTGCGCCACTAGGCCGCCTGAAAAATTAAAAAAAATAATAACTCGGGATACTCTCTTTTGGTAGTAATACGATCGATTTGTAGTTGCTGTTTCGTGTAAATGAAGTAAAACTACAAAAACATGTTGGATTTTTTGGGAAGGGGGCATGTCCCCAACGGGCTCCCTTACTCCGTCACTAAATTATTGAAATTACCACCAGCTTATCCGTACGAATGTACTGCAATGTCGTTCATAATAGGAAGAATTGAATGTCTGAGGGTGGCACGACGCTGAAGAGCTGGCAACATTGCTTGACAGTCAATGTGTAGCACGGCGAAGGGTGGGGGCTTGCGCTGACTGAGGAAGCTGTCACCCTCCGGAGGAACAGAGGAAACACACATACACAACAGTAGACACACTCGCACATCTACATCCGGCCGAGCGCACCCATTCTTTTACGCATGTATACAATGCACAACTAATCATGAGCATACGTGCTCACACATATTACATTTACCGGAGTTAGTCGAGAACACCCCTTCCACAACTGATTGCCTAGATCTGGTGGCGGAGGAAATGGCGAAGTTAGGAAGGCACACTCGGATTCTCGAATCCAAACAATTCTTTCACACACTTGGCTTTTAAAATATCTTCTCTCTCTGTTCTAGTCTACGAATTTACGTATTTTTCGTTACCTACTTTTTAAAGAAATATACCGTAATAACTCAACACTTAGGTGTTCTATTGACAAGAACGTGTGTCCGGTAGCCCCAATGAAATGGCCAAGAACGAGATACCGAGAGTGACAGCAACTGATCCACGTCACGAGCGAGACGAAGTACGAAGGAAAACGGCTAAGCTTTAAAGGAGAATCCGTCAAAGGTTGGAATTAGATATAGGGGTAAAATAATGTTGGCAAAAACAGATAGGGGAAAAGGTGTAGAACATTGAAAGTGGACATTGTATGAAATATTATTGCACTGCTTTTGTAATTTTACTTTCTACTATAATACAAATTCCATCACTAAAAACTCTTGAAGACAACAAAAGGTGAAACAATCCCCGAGGGGACGATGGGCCGTTCTGCAATCAGTACTACTGCAGGATAAGCAGTGTTCAAAAGCTATATAAGGTAAAGGATAAATGCAAGTAATGATAGAAGGGAGTAAAAGAATCCAGCGCTAGTTAAATGCCAAGACACCGCGAAGTGTCTATCAAAAGTCAGAAGACGAAAATGATTTTGCAGAGAAATCTCAGTAACTTCAATCTGAAGGGAAAATAAAAATGATAGTAAATTTATCGGAAGTTCAGAAACAAATTATCGAAGTTATCGGAAATTCAACACATTCAAGTTCGTGTCGCCGCCAAGAAAAAAATCAGAATGATGAGATGTAAAGGAAGTAAATAGACTGACTCGACAATTTTTCGTTAAAATCTTCTTACAATTGTAAATACGTCCAATCTATTTACATACATTTACATACGTAGCTTATTTACGTCCCCCGCTGGCAATGGTATTCCACTCATGTAGGAGAGTGTACAATTTTCTTTTTCTCCGAAATTACCACATCGGAACGAGAACAATTTAACGCAAAATAAATATTCACAGAGATGTTAACCAATTTTAACGATCATGCAAAACTTGCCAGCAGACAAAAAGTACTGCGAACTTTATTACCAATCTCTACCTTAGAAGCGAATTTCAGTTATTTTATTTTTCGCGCTCTTCAAAGACAGACTGTCGACAATGGTGTGCTCGGAAGGGGTGACGAATGCGTGGGAATTGGACACCGCGCCGCTACCTTCATAAACGTTTTTGGGTGATGGCCATATTTGAACATATTACTGTTCAACATTCAGCCCTCCCCACCTAAAAGCCAGGAAATTACTCCCGCCAATTTCATTTCCTGTATTTAAATCGCCAATAGAAACACAAAAGCACCAACATGTCCTATGATACATGAATTAACAATGTCCAAGTAATTTGTTTTCAAATAATTGTCTCAGAGGTAATGGTACATATAAAGATTTTTGTTTTATTGTGACATCTCTACCGGATGGTTTACTTCAATTACAGGCCGCTGGTATGCGTCTCTTTTCTCGGTAATTACATGAAGCGATGAGTGATCATTATATGAAATGTTTGGCGATTTGTCAGAAAGTGAAAATAAGCATGCCTAACGAAAATTCGAACCAGCAACCTTAGCGAAAAGCATTTGTCGCTTACGCTGCATGCGACATTCAGAATATGCATATGATTGGTGCCTAATGAAGGATCAAAATATAGAGAAATTTCGCTTTAAGAAGTCATAGCACATATTACAAGAAGTAAGGTCAATAGAGTATTTGAAAAAGAAAAAAGGGGAGAGTAAAAAGAGGAGAGGTACAGAAAGAAGAGGAGAAAGAGAGAGAAGAGGAGAGAGAGGATGGGAAGGGAGTAAAAAAAATATGGAGTTATTATTGAGAAAAACA